>JAHDVE020001357.1:0-262542 GCA_022606495.2 Halesus radiatus
TTATAGTGAAGTAACAGATGCCTTATTACTGGCCCACCAGAAAAGTGCGGACAGATATAACCTTCGTAAAAAACACGTAACTTTTAAAGAAAAAGATATCGTTTGGAGAAAAAATAACACACTATCTCAAGGAGCTCTATACTTCTCGGCCAAGTTGGCACCTCGTTTTATCAAGGCAAAAGTCCTGAGAAAAATCTCAGACTTGGTCTATACTCTTTCTGACACATCTGGTAAACACATAGGCAATTACCACGTGAAAGATATCGTTAAAGCTGGAATTATGGAAACAATAGAAACCATATCCCATGTTGACTCATCCATACCCTGTGGACAAAATCAACAATTGCCACATGTTGCGAACGTCGCAGAAACATTCACTATTTAAC
The DNA here is from genome assembly GCA_022606495.2 of Halesus radiatus. Taxonomy (NCBI): domain Eukaryota; kingdom Metazoa; phylum Arthropoda; class Insecta; order Trichoptera; family Limnephilidae; genus Halesus; species Halesus radiatus. The sequence goes on from JAHDVE020001357.1 coordinate 387, forward strand.
ATGTAAGAAAACCTTACATTTTTGGAAAGTTACATTAGTGTCAGAGGTAACACTTTCCTCTTGTAACACAATTGTATATAATCAATCGTCTGTTTTGTTTTCAATCTCTGTTTTCATTCTTCATTTTCACTCTTGACGGACACCTTTTTCCTTTTTTTTGAAACTCATGACTTCAAAATAAGGAAATCACCTTTGTTGTCGGTAATTATTTCTGGGAAACGTACCCAGAGGTGTTACCCTACCCTCTTACTTTAACAACGTTTCCGTCCCATCATGTCATGTGTAAATATTCAATTCATCTCTGTGTTTGTCTTTTCTTGTGCAACCTTTTGTCATTTTGTTTGTTCAAATATCTCACTCCTCGAGAGTACATACGTACAAAAGTCATTGACTTTTGTTACACACCCAATTACAGTAACCAAAACTCTGGTTAGGATTTTCAGTCAAATGCAAGTGTAAATTCCCGCTGTGGTATCAACATTCTGACTCGAAAATCACACCTGTTGAACGAAAGTTATAACGGGTAAATGTTTTGTTTTTTCAATTTTTCCAAAATTGAATGGCGCTCACACCCAAATTGCTCTTTTATTTCCCCATTTTTCAGAACTCGACACTGACACGTCAATTCTGAAAAACGTCATTGGCATAATGAACAATCTTAAGATCGGTTCCCCTCACTAATGACAATTACTTTGTATAACTATTGCCTAGTCATTCCAAGTATGTAAAACCTAAAGTGGTCTTAGATAAGCTATGGTGATATGTTCTTTGTTAGGTTCATGTCTTGTATTGTCCCTAATTCATTTTGTGCTGCGTAAACTTAGCCTTATAACTAAGTCATCACAGTAACTCTCTAGCAAAAGAGTAAGTAAAACCAATTCGGTCTCTTCTGCAAAATACCTTGCTCTGTGTAAGTAAATATTTTACCATCACTTTGCTCCCCTCGTTACAATTAGAGTTTTTTAAAACCATTTAGGTCTCTTTTGTACTTGTTTTTTGTATTATTTAAAATGTACATTTTACGCCGTGTTAAGGACTGTTAATTCAATCATTAAATATATGGTATTAATGTTAACCTCGCCGTCTGTATTGAAATGGGGACCTTTTGAACGTAATTGTTGTATTACATGATACGTGTGAACGTTAAAATATCTACCATGATACGAGGAGTCGTCATAATCACTCTTGTTGTCAACTATGTTGACATTTAGGCAAATTTGTTTCATTAAATTGTCATAAATTCCTAAATTTTTTTTTACCGTCTTTTCAATACTGGGCAACCCTTGCAAATCGTTCAATTTTGCGCGATACGTGGAGACGTAATAAAACTCACCATGATACGTGAAGACGTTATAAAACTCACCATGATACGTGAAGACGTTATAAAACTCACCATGATACGTGGAGACGTAATAAAACTCACCATGATACGTGGAGACGTAATAAAACTCACCATGATACGTGAAGACGTTATAAAACTCACCGTGATTCGTGCGAACGACATAATATCTTTTGGCTTTTTCTTGAAATAAAGTTTGCCACATTTGTTGTCTATCGAACTAAATGTTTGATATTTTGTGATACTTGTATAAAACTTGTAACTCGTTGTCTAGGAAACGAATAAGAAAACTCCTAGGTTTGTGAAATTTGAACAAGGGTCTGTCATTTTCCCACAAACGTGTAGAAGATTAAAACGACCCCTAGCCTTTCGCCTAATACACGCAAAAGACTAGTTCTGTATAACTGTGTATGCTGTAATCATCATTCATTTGTACAAATGTAATGAGTCCAGAACCCTGCTATTTACTTTCCTTCATTCTCCCCAAGAGATTGAACCTGGACTCTAGCCAGATCACAGCAGATTTCTGTACTCAATTTCCTTGTCACCCAAGTGAAATAAAATGATTCATGTATTTGGAAATTGTACGTTACGCTCTCAGCATAACGTCTGTCAAATAGGTCAAACCTCATCCATGAATTATTTTCTCAACTTCACCCTCAAAATATCTTACCTTGATAGTAATATATTGTCACCGCCTCAGCGATTACATTGACCACAAAGGGTCAATTGCTTTCAAGTAAGATATGTGTAATTATGTACAAACCTCAGTTCTTGTATCAGTGGATATGTATTCAATGCTACTGCACTGAATGGACTATATATTGTCACCTTTGATGCTGAATACTGGTATTTGTATATAATAAAAACTTTCAGCTCAGTTGTTTATTTCCTTTTTGTTCGTTCTCTCTCTCTCTGGAAATTCTCTAAACGCGGTTAACCTACGTTCTTTTCTCTCTTACAACACACTTGTTTCTCTCCAAACCTTTTGCATCATTGGTCTACCAGGCAGGTAAACTTCAAGAATTTTGTTTTAATAATAATTTCCCCCTGGACTAAAAAGAAGCCCAGCAGCCTTCTTCATCATCAGCCCAGCAGCCTTCTTCATCATCAGCCCAGCAGCCTTCTTCATCACCAGCCTAGCAGAACTTCACCCCATCACCACAAACTGTCACGGAGGTTCATCTTCTTCAACCACAAACATAAAAACACCCGACCCTGCTTACCATAATCAAGCTGGAGTCGTACGTGTAGTTGCGAACCAAGTTGTCTCATAATACATAGACACTTTCAAAACGACCTTTTGGACATGTCAGTCCTAGGCCCGTTCCAGTTCATCAATAGCCAGCTGCCGTCTTTTGTCACGCTAGACATAGACTCATCATTGTCTTGCATACATTATCACTACCTAGGCCCGTTCCAGTTCATCAATAGCCAGCTGTCGTCTTTTGTCACGCTAGACATGGACACAACCCTTACCTTGTACACCATAACTGTCAAGACTTACCAACATTGCCGCCGCGCAATATTCACCATATACAACCACTTCACCTTGGAACATCATCAACCATATTCCTGCCTCGCCACCTGGCATAAGGAATCCTCTCTGGCTCATCTCGCAAACCACAAACCATTTACTGCTGTTTATTTCTCCAAACCTCTGTGATGATAACTCTCCACCGAACTTTTGTTTTTACTTGACCCGAGTGTTATCTCGAAAGGGTCAGGTTACAGTGAAGTCATAACATAAAACCAGTGAATAACCCACGTCGCTCCACAACGCAAAACCACTCCGAAACTTAGCTTACAGACCAATGATAAACCATAGAGCCATTTTTTTTCTTCTTGTTTCTATTCAACATAACCATGTATTCTTGTTTCTATTCAACATAACCATGTATTTTTGTTTCTATTCAACATAACCATGTATTCTTGTTTCTATTCAACATAACCATGTATTGTTATCACTGTTCTGCATAACTATGTATTATTTTGTTGATCTTAGTGCATAATCATGTATGTTGCCCATCTCTCACATTGTAATTCACCCATCTCTAGTTCATAAGATAGCTCTCTCTCTCTCTGCTTTCTCATTCTTGTAACGACGGTGCATTTTAGAGGATTTTTAGTCCTACAGCTTCATTACCACGGCGCTTTTTTTCGTGACATGGGGGAATGTGTTACATAACGCATATACCCTATAAATTACTAGCCACTCGTTAAGTTAGCACCCCTAGCGTCAAAAATAAACATTACTCATACGCGGTCCCGGGTACGGCCGCGGGCTCGCAACACTTCACTTTCTCTGTGGACCCGGGCTTGTCAACATCCTCTCCGAGGTGCACCATCCATCATGGACTTGGCAATGGATTATTACCCGGACGCACGACCGACAACCATCATTCCCAACCGTGAGCTGTATCTTGATTACCCCCTTTTCATTGTGTTGTAATTACATTTCGAGCCACATTTAACAATGCCGTTCGTAGAGTTATTTCAGAGAGAATCTTAGATTACCCGTAACATTTTTGTAACATTTAGGTTAGCATGATCCCTTTGTGTAATCTTACTATGCCTGTGTCCTTTTATACCGAGTAAACAACTGATTACTGAAAGCATCTGAGAGTTTTAATTAATAAAGTCTCGAGTCACAAATCCCAATTATAAGACTGACTGTCGATTCACGATCCTGAAGAAGGGCTCTGAGGCCTGCCGATTGTGAGCTAGTCGTAGGTCCCGAGCTGAGCTCCCTGGAAGAAAACCCCTCTCAGGGTATACACACACACACACACACTGTCTCCCGCAGATTCACCTTCCCAACCTTCCTCCTTACCTTCTCCCGCATTCCCGCTTTCCCCGCACAAATCCGTAAGTTAACAGTATGTACTCTCGAGGAGTGAGATATTTGAACAAACAAAATGACAAAAGGTTGCACAAGAAAAGACAAACACAGAGATGAATTGAATATTTACACATGACATGATGGGACGGAAACGTTGTTAAAGTAAGAGGGTAGAGTAACACCTCTGGGTGCGCTTCCCAGAAATAATTACCGACAACAAAGGTGATTTCCTTATTTTGAAGTGTACAGTTTCAAAAAAAGGAAAAGGGGTGTCCGTCAAGAGTGAAAATGAAGAATGAAAACAGAGATTGAAAACAAAACAGACGATTGATTATATACAATTATGTTACAAGAGGAAAGTGTTACATCTGACACTAATGTAACTTTTCAAAAATGTAAGGTTTTCTTACATGTTAAATAGTGAATGTTTCTGCGACATTCGCAACATGTGGCAATTGTTGATTTTGTCCACAGGGTATGGATGAGTCAACATGGTATATGGTTTCTATTGTTTCCATATTTCCAGTTTTGCAGATGTCCTTCATGTTGTATTTGACATAAATGTCAGATGGAGCATATACTGAATCTGAGATTCTTCTCAGTCCAGTTTTCAAACGTAATCTTCGAGGGTAGACAGAGGTTTGTAATTGTGGAGTGGTTGACTTTCCATTCTGATGAAATTGGTCGTAGTTTATATTTAATTCCTCTGTGACCGAGATGGTATTCTTGTATTCTTGAGGAATGATTTCTCCTTCACCGGGCTGCATGGAATTGAAGGGCTGGGCCTTGATGTATTTTGTGTTGAAAAGCTGTGCGTATTTTATTAGAGCTTTTTTTAGTTTTGTTTTGTGGAGACAGGTTTCTGTCGCGCAATGCTTGAAGAATTGTGTCCTTGTTTGATTGGTGAATGTTGGCGATGATACCCAAGGCAGGTGTGGATTCCATTTTGAAAATTAAAATTTAAAAAAAGGAGAGAGAAAAAAAAAATTTTTTTAGACTTAGAAAAAAAAGTTGAGAACCTCTGATTTTTCTAAGTGTTTGAAATTTAACAAAAATTGGCCAGGGATTTGTTTAGGGGGATGATTTTTTAAATTTCACTATCCACTTTTGTAACTTTTACATAAAACTTGAAAAAATTTTGCCAAGATTCTAGTTTAGAAAATGGTAATTTTCAAAAATCACTTTACACTTGTTGAAATTTGAGGTTAATTGACACTAGGCCCGTAATTAGATTTAGGGAACCGGTAATTGACAATCACTTCCTTGATTATTGATTTTTTTTTTAAGAGAGAAACTCGAAAAGGGATAAAAATTCGTCATTAATTTATTTTTGAAGTTTATTTTTCTGAAACACTGGCGTAGTATTTTTAATTATAAATTTAAAGTACCACTTGATTTAATTGTCTTTGGCTTATTTTATTATTATTGTTATAGTCACTGTCAGAGGGTTTTTATTCACTTAATAAGGTATCACGATACAATATGTAAACACAATGTTACATATTTGCGAGAATTATTTGAGGAAATTTAAGTAGGTAATCCTTGTTGTAAATTAGTTGTACCTGTTGTTTACTGGACAAAAGGTCTTAAAGGTGAAGTTTGCGATCTTATTTATTGAAAATTACTTAATTGTTGAAAAGCCGATTGCAACGTAAGGGACGGCGCGAGTTGTTTGTTTATGGAGCTGTCAAAAAAAAAAAATCAGCTGACTTGATCTAGGTAACTTGAGAGAGACAAAAGGGACTGTAAAGTTGCCTATTCTGTTAATTTGCAAGTCGGTATAGATTCAATTTTGCCAACTTGACAATGCTACGACGCGCTGCGTCTGGAGATTGTTCAAGCGAACTTCAGACGAGTTTGGTTGAGAAAAAGAATTCGGTCGAATGTTCCAGAATTCTGCCGCGCTTTGTCGAACGTTCCCGATGCGATCGTCGCGTCACGTGACATGAAATGTTCTAGAATGTATTGGCGCGTTTTTTTTTAACGGTTTCAGTCGAGCGTCTCGAAATTGTTTCTAGAAAAATCTGGCGCGTTTTTAACGGGTTTTTGAACATGTTTAGAGATGATTCCAGAAAAAAATTGCTGTGGGAACAATTTACAGGGAGAAGATACAATACAATAAGAGACATTTATACCAATTCTGAAAGCATCCTATGAGCAGGAACTATGTTTGCAACGAGAATAATTGCGGCAAGTTCAATGTATGGAGTCTGTTTCCAATTCCCAAAGAAAGCCCCACGTTGGGCGCCAGTGTTAACTTACGGATTTGTGCGGGGAAAGCGGGAATGCGGGAGAAGGTAAGGAGGAAGGTTGGGAAGGTGAATCTGCGGGAGACAGTGTGTGTGTGTGTGTGTGTATACCCTGAGAGGGGTTTTCTTCCAGGGAGCTCAGCTCGGGACCTACGACTAGCTCACAATCGGCAGGCCTCAGAGCTCTTCTTCAGGATCGTGAATCGACAGTCAGTCTTATAATTGGGGATTGTGACTCGAACTTTATTAATTAAAACTCTCAGATGCTTTCAGTAATCAGTTGTTTACTCGGTATAAAAGGACACAGGCATAGTAAGATTACACAAAGGGATCATGCTAACCTAAATGTTACAAAAATGTTACGGGTAATCTAAGATTCTCTCTCTGAAATAACTCTACGAACGGCATTGTTAAATGTGGCTCGAAATGGAATTACAACACAATGTAAAGGGGATAATCAAGATACAGCTCACGGTTGGGAATGATGGTTGTCGGTCGTGCGTCCGGGTAATATTCCATCGCCAAGTCCATGATGGATGGTGCACCTCGGAGAGGATGTTGACAAGCCCGGGTCCACAGAGAAAGTGAAGCGTTGCGAGCCCGCGGCCGTACCCGGGACCGCGTATGAGTAATGTTTATTTTTTTGACGCTAGGGGTGCTAACTTAACGAGTGGCTAGTAATTTATAGGGTATATGCGTTATGTAACAATGTACAAATTTAAAGGGTAATTTTATCATTTTGTTATTTTTACATTTAATAGCTCTTTAATTGCTTTAACTATACACTTATCTAGCATTTGTGTAACATTGTTTACTAACTAAAATCTAGAAGTTATACAACTCCCTGTGTTTTTATGTGATAATCACAAATGAGATCACCATTATTAGACTATCTATGCGTCCACCGGGCGATACTAACAAAAAGCAAAAAAAATAATAAATCGTATTTAGCGGCACTTTTTGGGAATTAACGCATAATATTTTAAATCATTAAATGCCATTGCTTTTATTTCAATAACGATTACATACCCATTAAAATAAAAGAATCGTTGTTCGCCGACAAAGGTACGAAGCGCTTCAAACGTGTTGGACAAAAATTGTAAATTTTATTATTAATAATTATTTATGTTTCTATTAAATTTCGTAAATCTTATTCTTTCATTTGTTAAAGGAGATTTTCAATTTTACGTTATTCTTTTGGTGAATAAAAATACATCTTGCTAATTGGTGGTTCCATATAAACCGTCTTTAATGAAGGCATAAATTAGGTGTTATGTTTAAATCCGTCGAAGGTAACAATCATTTGATGGGTACATTCCAAAATTAAGGCCATCTCTTCATCAGACCATCGCCTGAACTGGTAATTTCACAGCCGTCGTGTCGTTCACGCAGCATTTCACGCTTACGTACTAATTAAAGATGAACTTCACTAAATGTTGCCACATCATTAAATCATTTAAAACAGGCCAAGATCCAGGAAACTAGCGAAGGTAGAAAACACGCTCGGTAACAACTGTAACCGTTTTATCTGGTCGTTTCATCTGCAGGTATTGCGGAACTTCCGCGGATTTCAACTAAATAATGGACATAATGGTGTTGGGCCATCACGCACGGCGCTGGCTGGTCCTGCTCGCTCTCCGGTCGGGAGGATGTTGCGGAAAACGGACAAGCGTCAGATGTGGAAATTACCAGGCATTATTTTTAGCGGTAATTGACGGAGAGCCGAGACTCGAACCCGCGAGATACAATCGTAAAGAAAACACTGACAGCTCTGCGCATAGCGCGTACACACCGAGAGGGTCGGATTGGAATTATTTACTAAATCATAAAATTTGTATTCGTAGAAAATAGGGTTATTAACTAGAGACACAGCTTCAAAATACCCCAAACAGGTAGAGCGAGTAACATATATGTTCAACAAAATTGTGGAAATTACGAATATCTCAATACCTTGAGCACATGAGAGGTGACAAATAAAAGATTTACCAAATAATGATCCAGGGTAAGATCGATAGGAGAAAAGTGGGGTGTGGAAGATTATGTACCTTGAAAATAACCCTGTAGATAGCCAACCTGCCATGGAAGATGGTATCAGAAAAAAAAAAGGATTTACGATTTAAAAAGTAAAATGACATTATTTTTATATATGAGAATATTTGGTGAATCCACATGGGTTTATAATACCATCTGATTAACGTTTCATGATTTGAAAAATTCTTACACGAATATATTTAATTTATTCTTCGTCTATTTGTCTATTTATATTGCAGGATTCCTTTATTTTTCCGTGCGTATCTCAAATACGAAAAGAAAATTCGTCAATATGCTAGGGTATATCAAAGTTTTGATCACTGCACCACAGGCAACACACCTAAAATAGGCCTACTGGTTTTTGACCTGTCACTGGCTGAGTTGGCATCGCGTCTGGCTCCCACCCAGGCGTCGTGAGTTCAGTCTCTCGGCTGGCTAATCCTCCATCACGAAACAAGGACCATCTTCCGCTTACTGTGTGATGGTAGTAGGAGATTTCAGGTTATTCGTAATCCGGAACTGTTTGTCTTTCTTAAAAAAAAAAAGTGTCTCATATTGAATAAACGGTAACTCGAGACGAATACAGTGTTCTCAGTTGCAGCCGTGTATAAAATGTAAACGACTTAACTGGTTACAATAAATTCCCCTGCGCCCACTCTGGACAAGGTGAAAGATAGATTGCTTGTTGCAAAACAACAGCGGGGAATGGGGTTCCTATTGAGTGCCATTGTTCGCGGTGGATTTTCTGGTTTTTTACCTCTGAGAATCCTGGAATGATCTCTTCTAGCTTCTTCAACACTTCAATATATTCTTCATTTTATAGCATTCACGGCTATTTGATATTTAATATGTTGCTTATTTAATATTTCTTTATTGGTCAGTGCTTCCAAAAGACAATATGTTCATGTACATTATTTATTATGTTAGGTTTGAAGAATACAAACCAAAAATAAGAAAATATTCAATAAGATTTGTATCAGCTCCAAATATCGAAATAAAGAATTATCCTTAAAGTAAAACATAATTTTAATTATAAAAAAATATATATTTTATTACATCACTCTTTAATATATAATATCAACATTTTTCGAAAGAGAAGCTTTCCTCATCAGGATACACAGTATGCGAATATTAATTTTATTATTCTTCAATTGGTCAACTATTGTCTTTATGGAGGTAGGTATCTACCTACGGGATACAATTTATTTATCTTTTTAATTAAAGAAACGGTTAATTTAGTAACAAAATTAATTCTTTAAATTGAAAATTACGCAAATATTATTTATTGTATAGAAAACATGTTTTTATTACAGGGGAAAGTATACGAGGTGTGTTCGAAATAAAAGGTGAATTTTGAATTTTCGCGGGCTGTGTACATTCGATTATCATTTTTTTTTTTGTTATGTTGGTACACATATGTTTATCATATGTTAGCATCATCAGCTATTTTGGATCAGTGGTTTGTTTTTGACAACTGGAAAGGTTAGTCAGTACTTTAATATATCAATATAAAAACAATTAAAATTTAGCAAATGTAAAATTTTTACTTAAAAATATGTAGAAAATATCTATACTTGTGGAGAATTGCAGCCAATTACATGTGTGTATTTTGTATTGTGGACGTCGAGATGTTTTGAATTGTGTAGGTGAATTTTAAAGCTTAATAGCCTGGTATCTGTAGTGTTTTGTTTATTTTTTTAATCTGAATGATGTGTTTTTTTAAGGTCTTTATAGTTGATGTGCATATCTCATTCTATCATTGTTAATATTGGATGAGACGGTAAATGCATGTATATTTTTATTTATAGTAATATGTTTTGAATATAATTTGTGAATTTTCGGGAAATTTTTTAAATATGGTTGGGGTGGTTGTTTGTATTGGTACTATAAGTATTGGTTTTACTAAGGTTTTCTGAGCTTTAAACGGTGTGTCAATATATGCCACACTGGCACAGCCCCGAGCAATTATTGTTCGTCTCATCTCCAACTGCAACCTCATCCAGTAGCCTACCTACAACATTGCAGATTCCAGTTTCCGCCAACCGGCATACGAGTTGACTGAATATATTTACATTTCCAATAATCGTTGGTATCTTTCCAAATTCATCAGATCAGTTCCCGACATTTTTTTTACTTTTAATTCTGCTTGGTAAGCGTGTTTTTACCAACTTCGACAAGTTATTGACTAATAACAGACGATTAATTTATTTAATGTTTCTTTACATATTACATATATTATTTACAATTTAATTTTTACTAGATTCACTGAAAGAAGAGGCCTAAAAAATCCAAAAATTTCAAATAAATATGGAGGTCGAACTCTTGAATACATAGTGCCAGTGATTTTCAATAAATTTAATGAAAGCTATAAATTGGAGGAAAGTGAGAGGCTTTGCGTGAAATCGATGAAGTTATGGATTTTAAATGAGCAATCTATGTATCTTTAAATTTTTATCTATATATACTTAATGGCTAAGTTAATGTGCCTATAATGTTAACGTCAAATGTAAGTACCTATTTTATTTAAGATTAATATATATTTATTAAACCAAAAAGAAAAAGAAATGTTTGTATGTATTACTATTACTATTAGGACTAATTAATCTTTGTAGAACCTGCAGACAAGCTGTCATGTGACCGCTTTGCAGGACTACATATTTTGCTCCTTTCTTTATTTTACCATGCATGTATTTATGTTCTTTGGATGAATAAATAATTAAAAAAAAAAAAAAAAAAAACCTCACTCGGATTAAGCCTGTATGGAGGTCAAAAATTTTATAAAAAATTTCACACTGTAACACGACAAATAAAGATTTTTAAATTAGTTAGAAAATGTTAATATAAATTATTCGAATGTCGCTTTTAATATTCGAATATCGATAGATTATACAGATGAGTAGTAAAGCGACTCGAAGGTACGAGAAATCTATATAATGGAGTAAACAATGTATGGTGACTCTGCATTAATGTGGAATCTTATAATATAAGACATGTATATTATACAAAATTTGGTATTTGAAGTACCGCTTTGAAAGGGACTCTCTTCCTTGTCTTCTGGGCAACGTTGTACATGTGCGAACTCTGGGCAAACTATAAAAAGAGTATTTTGGAAAGACTTTGCGTACAGTATAATAACGCCTTCCGCATAATGTTTGGCTTCCCCAGATACTGCAGCGCTTCCAGTATGTTCACAGAGGGGCGAGTTTTCGGTTTTGCAGGCCTTTTGCAGGGAAATAATAAACAGCTCCAGGACTATCCTCATCATGGAGGTCCGCCTCAGTCCAGCCTCCAGCATCGACGCATACTGGAGAAAGATATTGGCCCGTTACAATTATTTTTTTATTTTTTTATTTTATGTGTGATTTATCATTCACCTACTATCTTATTATTATTTTATTTTTTTAAACTTTTGTACATATTTTGTATATTTTTATAACTATTGCGTGTATATTTTGTATGTAATGTGGGGGACTGCACTAACCTCCCGACATACCGGAATAAACATTTATTATTATTGTTATTATTATAATATGCAATTCATTTAATTGTTTCATACATAATTTAATTTTGGATTTGAGGCCAAAATACCCATCCAAACTGAATGATATATTTTGTTTTAATTAAAGGTTTAGTTAATATCTAGTACTTGAATTATGATTTTTTTTTTCATGGCCATCATAATTTAAAACAAAAATAAATAATAATACTTCTCATACGTTCTAGATATTTACTAAACCTATAATTAAAAAAAATATATCATTCAGTTTGAATGGGTATTTTGGCCTCAAATCCAAAATTAAGATATGTATAAAACAGGCCGCGCAGCCGTTCCTCTTAAGTCCTTGCATCGTGTGATGTGTAGCTATAGGATTGTTGAACCCTCTGTTTTGAGGGACATGTCCTTATGCCCTTAAACTAAAATCGAAGAGTTTGCATTATTCAGGAACACACATGAATAAAACAACAAAAAATTATTTCTTTACATATTTTGTCACTTAAAACTGTGGGAGGATTGCGAGCAAATACCTCCGTCCACCTGAAGTGCACGAATTGCAAACATAAGTAATTGAATTCTGCGGAGTTTGAGCAAACCATTTTGGAATGTCTACAGTAAACAATTGCTTTCAAATTTGACAAAGATGGAGAATAAAACGCTGATCTTATGGAGTAAGTACCTATCTAAATTCTTCTTGTATATATTTTGAAAATTTGAAGTAGGTAGATAATCAGTTTAATGTGTCAGAGCCTTTTGTTCTTCAATATCTGGTTTAATTACGAAATGCACATGGTATGATTAAAAACAACAATTCTCGCTTCGCTATACAAAATCAAGTCGGTAATGAATTAGGTACGAAAAATATTTGGTTATAAGGTTACATTATCTACGTTTCGAACAAATAACGATCATTGTCATACATCTGGAATCCCAAATACATGCTATGCTACATGTCAATAGTATAGTACAAAACAGAATAAATGCATATGTTTGTCCGTTTATCCGGTTTTAAATACGACAATAATTATCACTGTGCACTGTGTAGCCGACACTATATTCCCGAATAAAATCTTAAATGATGTAATAGACTGCCCTGAACTCCTATTTGAAATTAACCTTAACATACCATCGAAACGTACTCGCCACACCAAACTATTTTACACATTAAAGAACAAAACAAACGCTGCAGCAAATTCAACAATTTCCCATTTTCTTCAAACATTTAAAAATCTTTGTTCGAACCTAAATCTCGACATATTTTTTGACTCTCGTCATTTAAGAAAAATATTATTCGTAACATCAATGCGCAATCACAACGTTCAAGTAAATAGCACTATTCAGACACATAGGTACACATACACGCTCGCACTCACACACACAGACACATGCACTTATAGACTATACACTTTTTTCATATACATTTTTATTTTTACCATGTACGAGTATCATTCCCTAGCATTGTACTAATCCCGCCCGGTAAAATGTATATAACCGTTTAGTAGATATTACATAGACATGTCATTGGTACCGGTCCTTGTAATAATTTTCTAAATCCTTGTAACTTGTGCGCCACTCATTTTATCATGTACTGTTTGTTTCTAAAATAAATAAAAATAAAATAAAAACATACACGCGGTCATTATTGAAGCGTTTTATTCTCAAGCCCAGTAAAAGCACATTAGAAGAAATCCATCAATTTTACGATCTCTTCTGTATATTTTTACTCCTTTTGTTATCCGGGCACCAAACCATTAATGTGATTAACCCATTGAGGATATCGTATTGTCTCTCTTCGTTTGTTTTTTTTATAAGTAACTAACCATCACGCCGTTTCTCCGCAGGGGTAGGCAGAGAGGACGGACCGCCAAACAACTCGATCTTGGCATACACTTCTTGCTTCATTCACATTCATACATCGTCTCATACATTCTCTTCTATTATTACGACTTCTGACATGGCCCGACTCAAGTATTTGAATCACTTGATCGTGCCATGTCTTCCTCGGGCGTCCCCGGCTTCGTCTTCCATTCACATTCGCGTCATACATTCTTCTTACACTCCTTTCTTCGTTCATTCGCTCCACATGCCCAAACCATCTAAGCGTCCCTTTCTTAATCTTACTCATTACTTTTTTTTATAATTTTTTTTTTTTATTTTTTTTATTTATTAGGTAGCTACAATATTTATAAATATTTTTCTATTTAAAAACATTATGTTTGTCGTATTGCGTAATAATACTATCATTATTTTGAATTAATAAATAATAACTCTCCGACGTCCCTCTCCGCGTTAAAGTTACTGTGTCTAAACTACTTGTTCTTTGTTTAAAAAGAACGGCGTCATTTCAGCCTTACACTCTTCACGCATTAAAACATTACCTGGCCTTTATTATGGTCGAGGGGTAAGGCTCTCGACTACGAATCCGAAGGTCGCGGGTTCAAATCCCGGCGTGCGTAAGTAAATTTTATTTAATTAATTTGTGCTGTTTCACAATTAATTCATTTAAAAATAATATATAGTATATTTGCGCACGTTCCAGAGTGGAAGATACTCTCAGTATCGCCCTGGTGAAAGACCACCATTCAGAATTGAAACGTTGCTTGAAATGGCTTTTAACCGTGTTTGGTGACCAGATCTGAATAGCCAGGTATTTCCCACCTTCCTCTCCCCCTTCTCCTTCCCCTCCCCAATACCTTCAGCCTCACAACATTCCCCAATTGGGAATGCCATAGTCTCACTGGATCCAGACGGTTGGGAGGAGTTGTGACTCTTGTGCGGTATTCATATAAAAAAAATAAAAAAAAATTGCGTCTTGTGATTTTTGTAGGTAAAATTTTGTTTCTGCAAAAACCATCTGGAGTCAGTGAGACTACAACATCCCCAATTGGGGTATATTGTGAAGGGAGTGGAAAAGCTAGGGAAAATAGAAGAAGAAGGTTGGGAAGTATCTGGCTATTCAGATCTGGTTAATTTAAAACAACGTTTTGATTTTGAATGATGGTCTTTCACCAGGATTGTTGTGTAGTCAATATTTCTATAACTGTTTCTTTGTGTTTAATAATTTTTTTTTAGTATTTTATAATACCTCTATGAAGGACACAGTTATCAAATTATTACTTGTCAACTTATCAAGCGATATATTTATATAATGTATTTTAATATGATTGTTTATATTGAAAAAAATTTCATTTTAATATGAATTTTTACGATTAAAAAACCTTTATAATTTCTTCCATTTGTTTATTTTCGAGCGGACCGGTTTCACCCTATCGCAATTGGTACAATTAAAATTAAATCTATGGCATCTACGAGTATGTCAGGAGTGAGTCCCATTTTCCCCAACATTTTTCAAGTCATAAATGTATAACACTAGAAAGAGTAATAGGACCCACTCCTGACATAAATGCTATGTATGCGAGTACCATAGATTTAGTTTTATTTGTACCAGCCCGAAGATGCCCGTGATAGGGTGAAACCGGTCCGGTTGAAAATAAACAAGTGGAAGAAAATTACAAAGGTTTTTTAATCGTAAAAATTCATATTAAAATGGAATCCCACCACGAATTGACAGTTTCAAAATTAGAAGTAATTAAAGTACCTAAATATGTTTATTTACATTAATTATGTTAACTATTGTTCATGTTCGTTTATTCTGCCTAAATCAGACCATAAAAATATAATAGTCACGCCAACATAGTCAAAGTATAAGAGTAAACCCCTTTTTACTTTTAATACAATGTAAAATATTGGAAACATAATTCGTGTGCTTTGTTTTGATGCCTCTTCAATTGTTATTGGTTTTCTTCGTGTCCCTTGGAAACATTTAACACGTTTTCTGTGAAATCTTGACCAACTTATGTCAGTAGATTGATCAGATTTAGGTGAAGCTTGTTGTCAAGTTAATCGGAATCGTGTCGAATTTTACACCACATTGCACTTGGGAAATTGAAAATCGGTAATTACTTATTAGTATGTTCCAACACCTCAAGGGTACTGTGGTTATTGTGTGGTCGTGAGGTGTCGGGCTAATTGACAAGACCTCAAAACAAAGGAATAGGTGTGAGTTTAAAAATCAACAAAACAGTCATTCTTGTGCGTTATGTGGAAGATTTCATGGATGTCTGCATAATCAAAGATGATTAACCGGATGGGCACTAATGCTTCTTAAAATGGTTTCATCAACTCTTTAATAATAGTGTAGCTTTATTTAAATACGTTCTTTTTTTAAATCTATATATATAAAAATCAATGTAAGTTTGTTTGTTTGTCCTCGATTTCTCGAAAATAACTGGGCCGGTTTTCTTGAAAATACCACAGTTTGTTCTTATTAGTGCTGGGAAGGTTTAGAGAATAGTTTGAATGAAATCCAATATGTATAACTGTTACTATAACGTTTTAAAATTAGTATGAAAAACATTGAACCCACCATCTTTTACTTAGGTTAGCCCATAGATAACACTCCTGTTAGCCACAGATTGCATATTCAAAAGAAGAAGGTTTTTTTGGGTAGAGTATTTTCAAAATGGAAAAAACGAGTAGGTACCTACTTAAAAACTATACGATTTAGATATATTTTGAAAAAATAAACGTTTGAAATGAAATAAAATATTCAAATGAATGTTTCTTTATTTGGAGATAGTTACTTTCGCTGTCAAATCAATTATTGTACCCGACCAAGGCCGGGTACACATAAGCTAGTATTTAATAAAGTATTTCGCTTTGAAAGTAGCCAACAAAAATAAATGACAAGTTTTAATAACGTTGGTGACTTCAATTACAATTTTTTTTAAACGTGGATACCTTCAATCAGTGTTCATTTTAAGGTAAAAACAATTCACCACAGAGGCTCATAACATTTCCACCAGCATGCACTGAAAAACAACTGAGCGAAACTGGATCGCTACCAAATTTAACTAACTCCTGCACACTATCTTTGGAAATCAATCACGTTTGAGCGGATTTCTAAAATATCATGATATTTATTTTTATTTATTTTCTAAAATATAATGATATTTATTTTTATTTATTTTATAAAATATCATGCTATTTATTTTATTTATTTTCAAAAATATCATGATATTTATTTAAATATCAAAATATGGGATATATATTGATGTATTTTTGATGTAGTATCAAAAAATGATATTTATTATCTAAAGAGAATTAGAAGTTAAAATATAGTTTAAATATGGATGAAAAGTATCTCTCCGGAGTTGCTGTTGCTGGGGCGTTTTAATGAGATGGGTTTTTTTTCACTTTTAAATACCGATTTATAAATTCTACATATATATCAATCTTATATTTTCTGAATGGGTGTTTGTTGATCTATATGAATATATATTTTTAAGCCTTAATATTTTTCACTTCAGTTTCTTATTGTGGATTGCGTAGTCTTTGGAATAGATAAACTCTATATTATAATCCATTTAATCATATTAAGGCAAGTTTTAAACCAGCGATCACGTTTATCCCACAGCTACGGATCTCACCACTCTTCTACAAGGGTTAGGAGTAATAGTTATAATCATTTATGCTTCACGTAGGTACATATATATGTCCAACGCCTCACGTTCTTTCCTACAAAGAGTGTCTTTGTATTATAATGGATGAAAGCGCCGACTAAACTTTCCCATCGCTGATACTTTATAAGGCCTAACAGCCGTCCCATTCCGAATGATAACCCTTAATGGCGATGAAGGTGTATGATGTTTACGATAGTTCAATATCTCCAAAGGTTATATTAAATGATTGTATCTTTATTCGGCTCAAACTAAATATTTATTTAGCTTTAACGAAACTTTAAGCTTTCTTAAGCTTTGATCTCGTTGATTTAAGTGCTCCATACTCAATTTAGGCAGGGTAAATATAGTGCAGGAAAATAATTTTGAAGTTTTTTTTAGTTCTTCATTAGATGCTCTATGCTCTCTACTATCGGAGGTAGGCGGCTCTCATTGGGTTTTAGTGAGATAAATATAATTTCACGTTAAAATCAAACATGAAAGTCTGAAATGTTTAAAATAATCCTTTCCAATCAATGGATGAATAAACGTAAAACTAATAAAGTACTATTATATATGTATTTGATGAAAACACCACACTATGACAAAAAATATGAAACATTGAAAATTCGTTGATTTAATTTATGGGTAAAGATGTTTATTGCAAAGCGGGGAGTATCTGATGTATGAATGAATATTAAACCTATTTAATAGGTAGCCAGGCCACCTAATAGCAAACAGACATACGTGTACTTAACCTAGATGACTTTATTGGCATTGGCTTGTCGTTTACACAATCCGGCGGTCGCGGTTGCAGTCAGCTCGTGACTGCTGATTCGTGGCATGATTATTCCCCGTATCAAGGCGACTGCTGATAGCTGGTGCACTTTGTCAATGCACTGGCGCAAAGATGCACCCATGCGAGATGCAGCCGAGTGCAGCCACCGACCTCCTCCCGGCTTCTAGTGACTCTGCGCGACCTTCGGAAATGAGTCATGTCCATAAAGAGCGCCTGTTAATTAAGATGGATTAATTCTATTGTTAGACGAGAAGAATAAGCTCATTCAGAATGCTACCGGGGATTTTATTTCTTTCTCTACAACAATTTAAAGATTTTTATTAATAAAATGTCTATGTTCTTTGCATTGAAACCTCAAGAATAATAATCTCTAGAGTCATAAAATTTTGCAGAGCTGTTCTCTTGGGATTTTCTAAGACAATTTTACCTCTAGGTCAGCATAGTGTAATACCTAATTATATTGGTAATTATTCAAATGGTCATCGTATTATTAATGGAACAACTATGTAAAGCTTAAATGTAACAAATATGGGTATAAATAATCGATTTATTTATTGTATTCAAGTTTAATTTGAAGAACTGCATTTAAATTTAAAGTGTTTTTAATTATATAATACTTTTTGGAAATCTGAAGCAGAAAACCTCTCGAACGATGAGATTTGACGTCATGAAAATTATTTTCTCTGTTATTTCAAAATCATCTTGCAAATTTTGAAAGTCGTAAGCATTATTTGTACTACGAGACCTAATTTTATCACAAATCACGTCAATCAAAGCCCAGGCCCGTCTTGCGGTTAAATGCAACATTATGAATGCAGCGTGAATAAATCATGAACGCCAGTGCTTCAATTCAAACGACGAAAACCGGAACAAAGTTCCGATTCGTGAAAAACACCGACTGTTCATACAAATACTGTTCATACAAATTTGTTTTAAATAAAGAAAAAAGGATAAATATTCTCTTCAGGACACTGACGTCAGAATTAATAGACTTGCCCTAAGTACGATTTCGACGGCTCGACGCAAAGGTCACGTGAAACCCATTTTACCACCAGCTTAGTTCACTGCCGTCCACTTTTGTTTCGCGTGATTTTGACAGCGGTAAGCCAATCACAAAACATTTGTAAAAGGGGTCAAACTAAATACTAAACAAAATATTCGGTTTTTCAAGCCGAACCTTTTTACTTTGCTATTTGACTTAAATTGGTGGCAGACCTAGCTCATCCCCAGCCCCTCTTATTTTTATTTCTTCCTCTCTCTATATATTATTTTCTATGTGCTCCGGGACCATTTTTTTTAAATTGAAGCAAATAAGTTACAGCGTAAATTGATGAATTTATGCGTTTTTCATCCCCAATGACTAAAATTTTAATGCAACGTTTTTATTTCAACCACTGATGAGTGCTGTATGTCATTTTACTTCCAAGTATTTTATTATTTTTCCATGTCTTATGTCATATACCTTGCGGTTTGGCACAGATTTGTTAGTTTGCAACAGAATTCTAATAAGCATTACGTCCAAACTACAGATGGGTAATGTTACCGTGAGAATGAATAGTAATTAATGCCAAGGAAATTGTACCCATTAAACGCTTCTTTAGAAATTCATTACATCTGGGGAACACATAGTTCGATGTCGTTGATATATTTGGTAAATCAATTTTACAATATAAGCATGAATTTCATCGTGTAAAGCATATGTTATTTGGGTATCCCGACAGTTGATCCACCGACAGTTGGCCCCCTGACAGTTGGCCCCCCGACAGTTGGCCCCCCGACAGTTGGCCTCCCCGACAGTTGGCCCCCCGACAGTTGATCCACCGACAGTTGGCCCCCTGACAGTTGGCCCCCCGACAGTTGGCCCCCGACAGTTGGCCCCTGACAGTTGGCCCCCAGTATGCAGTGATAATATGCGGCCGAATAATAGAATACCTTATATTTATATATGCATATGTTCAGTCCGTTTAAAGAAAATACCCTTACTTGAACAAAATACAACGAATTGCCTCCACGGGGGTATGTAGAGAGGATGTACCACCGAATAGTATATATTATTATAGGATAGGAGAGGGCAATCAGAAGAAGAAGTAAATATTGCCAGTGAAACTTTACTGATAGACATTGTCGTGAAACTAAATTTACCCGGAAAACGATAGTGTTATGTTTTAGTAACCGTCCGTCCTCTGGGTTATTATTCAAAAGGTTGGTAAAAAAACAACGTTTTCTTTCGTTAGATTTCGCAATAACAATACGTGTGATTGGTGACGTAACTTGTATGGGAGAGACGAAAATACCCGAACACATCCGTTAGCTTCGACCGACCTCGAAATACTAAACGAGACGACACAGGAACTAACTTGACGTAAACGAATGTTTTGTGAGTTTCGGGTATAACTTTTTTGTACCTGGACGTACGGGATACGGCTTGTTGCGTTCGGGCAATAATATAGCGGCCATATCACGTACGTTCGTATGGGTAGGGAGGTTAAATTAAAATTAAATTTTTTTAAAATCTCTCCCACTGCGGTGCAAGGGGTCTCCCTAAATTGTCCTCTCCCGATCTGACCCACCTCGCAGTTGATGGGCAGACGCATCCGCGCTGCCAAGATCTGGACAAATGTCACCCGATTAGCCCGGGCAGCCTTGCTAATTCACCTGCCGTAGCGAACTACTTGAGGTGACCTATACCAGAGGCGTTGATTATCCAATGAATGGTTTCCGGGGTGATGCACCGCGGTGGTGCCCGTCCCCGCGTCCCAAATTGAAGAAGGGCTAATTGGAAAAGAAAAAATCGAAGCAAACGGTCGTGTAAAATTTAATTTCTTTCTGGTTTTAAAACATTGTTTTTTCTTTCATCTTTCTGCACTAATATACCAGTTAAAACGGAAATGTTATGTCAGAAATGGAAAGCCATGAGTAGTGATACCAGAACGAATTATTGCCTACGGGGGTAGTAAAAGCAGGTAGTTCTTAGTTTATTTTACTAGACTACCTAAGTGGATTTTAATCTCTTTACGCAGATTAGAGCCAAGATCCACTCTACAATCCAGTATGAAAGTAATGGTTTTAAATTAATAGCCCAACATTAGTTATCCTAGTTTATTTATCTCAAAAATAGATGTGTTATTTTAAATTAATGGTAAAGATCCATCATATTACGTTTTTTTTATTTTTTTTATCTGGGCTTTATTCATTTATACTCCGGTTCAAAATAACTCATTGGATGATTACATACTAAAGAAAGTGTTTTTATATTTCTTGCTGATGATATAAGATTTTTTTAAAATAGGATAAAATTTATTTGGTAAACAATCCTCTTACTTCTTACTTCTTACTTCTTACTTCTTACTTCTTACTTCTTACTTCTTACTTCTTACTTCTTACTTCTTACTTCTTACTTCTTACTTCTTACTTCTTACTTCTTTCTTCTTACTTCTTACTTCTTACTTCTTACTTCTTACTTCTTACTTCTTACTTCTTACTTCTTACTTCTTACTTCTTACTTCTTACTTCTTACTTCTTACTTCTTACTTCTTACTTCTTACTTCTTACTTCTTACTTATTACTTCTTACTTCTTACTTCTTACTTCTTACTTCTTACTTCTTACTTCTTACTTCTTACTTCTTACTTCTTACTTCTTACTTCTTACTTCTTACTTCTTACTTCTTACTTCTTACTTCTTACTTCTTACTTCTTACTTCTTACTTCTTACTTCTTTCTTCTTACTTCTTACTTCTTACTTCTTACTTCTTACTTCTTACTTCTTACTTCTTACTTCTTACTTCTTACTTCTTACTTCTTACTTCTTACTTCTTACTTCTTACTTCTTCTTACTTCTTACTTCTTACTTCTTACTTCTTACTTCTTACTTCTTACTTCTTACTTCTTACTTCTTACTTCTTACTTCTTCTACTTCTTACTTCTTACTTCTTACTTCTTACTTCTTCTAGAAAGGTCTACGAGCTTTTTCCATTATGCACACTCAAAGATATGGTGCTAGTTTCACAAACATAAAACAATACTGACTATCACAACATTAAAGTTACCTCTCATAATAAATAAAATTAAAATGTATATATGCCGCATAAAAGTAAGAATTAAGCATAGGGGAAATGTTGAAAATACCGCAATATATCTCCCATACTTAACATTCATGCACACAGCATTTAGTAAGGCTGGTTAATAAATTTAAAGCACGGGTCGCTGCGTGAAGATGATGTATAGCGCGCGTTAAATTACCACGGAGGCTAAATAACGAGAGCGGTCAGGTAAACCTACTTTATCCCCGCCTTGTTACATATTTCATTGAAGATTTTTAATACCCCGCCCTACGCGGTATTCCCATAAATCCAAAAAAACTTACGACCGCACTTCAGGGGCGCAGCATGCATTATTTGCTCCGGCTAGTCTGTATGATTTGCTTCTAGTCGTAATACAAGTGTGGATTTAACAAAAGTTCATGCTATCTGCAGTAGTGCATAAACAGGAAATCCATGCTGTAATGCTTGATAATATTCACCTGGCTGTTAATCTAGATTTGTTGGAAGAAGTTATTGTAAATAAATTATTCCATGAATAAGTGTAGATTTAACAGCTGCAGTGGTGCATCCGCGGACTAATGTACGAATTTATCTTAAATACATTAAAGCCATGCTATAAAGCTCAATAATATTAGTCTGACTGTAAATGGTGTGTTGGACGATATTACTATCAGATTTGATTCCACCTCTATGCAAATATAAAATTGTATATTTTGGATTTAAAAGATATATTAAAAAAATTCACCAAAATTTTGCAAAAGTTAGCAACATAATTAAACACGACATTATTTTCCCAATCTTTTCAGTCAATCAGCTTTTATCAGATATATGTATTATATATAATTTCGACGACTCAAATTAAATACCTCTGCTGCTTATTACAGTGGAACCTAGTTATATTTTACATCGAGTAAAATAATCACCCTTCATATTCCAATTGGCCCTTTAACCCGCCCTTACGACCGCACTGCATAGTGCTTACGCCACTGGCAACCTTATTTTAATAACGGTCATGACTTAGATAAATCCGAACCGAACACGAAAACGCTCTTTTAATGATTCCAATTATGTTTTTTTTCCGGGATCGTTATCGTATCTCATCGATGCGAGGAGTCTGGACCCAGAAGAACTAGGAATACTTAAGTAAGTACTTACCCCCGGATTCCTGAGAGATCAAAAGGGTGAATCCGCTTAGCCGACTATATCTTTTCGTATCATTATTATACTCGTATCTTATCGAACCGTCATAAACTTCAAAGAGACATTATGCCAGGAAGATGATTAAAATTACGACCTGCATTGCACATTCCTGTGAGGTGAAATGGATAGAAATACTTGCAATATTTCATGAACTTAATATTAACATTATTAAATAATTTTCTTGAATTAAAAATAATATGAATGGCGTTTTAAGAATTAAACAGAAAAGCAATGAATATGATAAAAATACATTATTGTTTTATTGACATCACAGGAAACCAGCGTCGTCTTTTTATTTATTTTTTATTTTTCTATTTTACGGATTCTTTCGTAATCCTCTAACTAGCTGGGGCTTATAGCAATACCCCTCATGTTTCTAACTAACTAGTACTGCGACACTTTTTTTCTTACCGGCACCATCTGATGGTTTTATTTACTTGACTGAATTTATTTAACACTTCATGAATTTTTGGGGAAAAGATCTTAACTGGATCCAGTGTCTTCACATTTACATGATTCAAAGACACGTGTACTGTATCCCTGTAATATGAACAAAAAAATTTTTACGCAAAAATGAGATTAGAGACCTTGGCATGATTTTCGAATCTCTCCTTCAAATCTCACATGCGAGTATGTGATATTATCTCCCACGCCAGCAAAATAGGTACTTAGATTTGTTCTCCGTAAAGCAGAATCATTTACCAATGGAATCTCAATGCGAAGAACGTGTTCGCGGCATCCTGGAGTAGATATAGTTCCATTATTTCGGCCCCTTCTGAACAGAACCATATCCTCGAAAGAGGTTTATGCGTTACCAATATTTATAATTAAACGTTTTATTTAAGTTATCTTGGGAACCATTATATAATCCACATATGTTGAAAGAGGTTAGGTTGCCAACAAATATACTCGTGGGAGAACACATGCGCCTTTTTATGCTCCGAAAGCGAGCACTACTGCTTATTATAACGCGCCAATCAACAGAGCTACTTGATGCTGCATTGACCGTTGATATTTTCAACGTTATTACAGACAGTTTAGCGACTATCTTTTGACCAATGTCACAAAATAATTGTAAAACTGCCCCCTATGACTTTTTATACTTCTACTTTGTCGTATTTCCTATAAATCTTTCCTAGTTGTAAGTACCATCGTAATACAATAATATTACTTCTTGCATGCTTAATACAGATTTTCATCTTTAGTATTGTTTTAAATCAAATGTTATGTACTTACTCGTACTATTTGCTATTCTTACTAATTGTTTATGTATATTTTTTAATCATTTATCATTAATTGTAATGTGTTCTACATCTGTAATCTCTATCATATATTGTTGCACAATTCTTTTATGGAGACTATACAAAATAAATAAATGTTACCTATATTTGCTTGGATATATGAAAAGAAGAATTAGTAGATGGTCTAGGATGAAAATTATTTTTAGGAAAAGAGCATTCGTCACTGGACATACTGGATATGTTCATGGGGATGAGATGTTGTTTCTTTCTTCTAATTCGACAGTTTCCAGCATGGTGGTAAGTATACTAGTTAATTTTGTGTTTCAAACAGAAACCGTGGTGTATTTCTGCGACCTTTCCAATGGAAACATAAATATCTTTTTAAGCGAATTATTTCTGCACAGCTTAAAACAGAAATATTTTATGATATGCTTTTGCACAGTTTGAAACTGAAATAGATATTTCATAATGTTAACGTTGTCTTCTATTTAATATTTATGTTCACTTTAGTCATCTCCGTGTGGCCTCACCACAGTTTTTTTAATATTTTTTTTATATGAATACCACACAAGAGTACCAACTGCTCCCAACCGTCTGGATCCAGTGAGACTATGGCATCCCCAATTGGGGAATGTTGTGAGGCTGAAGGTATTGGGGAGGAGAAGGAGTAGGGGAAGAGTAAGGTGGGGAAATTCCCGGCTATTCAGATCTGCTTCACCAGGGCGATACTGAGAGTATCTTCCACTCTGGAACGTGCGCAAATATTCCTCTGTTCAAAAGATGTATTAAATTTGGCTATAACCTAAATAAGTTTAGTTTAAATATATTCCTGACGAGGGAACGGTACTTCCGAAACCGGTCGAGATTATTATATTAAATTGGAGTGCTTCAAAACAATTTTATGCGTTTATATTATAATAAATAAATCATTTCCAGTTGGCAATTTCTTCCAACTAACCCAGTTTCATGGTTAGATAAAATAAAATGGATTGGATTTAGAATCGGTGTTCATATATGAATGAATCTGACTGTAATACGTCATATGGTAGATTGAAAAATCTTTTCGTATAGGTACATCGTATGTCACGTCAGAAAATGATAACCTGTAATTATACTCAAAACTGTTTGAAAGTTATTTTGCAGTCATCATCGATCAATAATTTGCAAACAATTAAGTGATGTCATCATACCGTCTTAGGAATCAGCGTCAAGTGTTCGATCATTAGGTAATCATTTTGTTATTTAATTTAGCTTAGTCACTCAAAAATGTCATTTTTTATATACTTACCTATATAATCTATATTCTAAAGGTCAACCGCCGAGAGCTCCGTTGCAGCCTCTCTTTTTGGTACATGGGACGTTTATGAGATGGAGGAAGAGGTTACAACGGAGCTCTCAGCGGCAGGACCATGTAGCCATAATATCTTGGAGCCCACGTAGATATTATTCAAGGAAATTAAATGGTGTATTTATGTACCTAATGAAAGACCCCTGAGGCATGTATATAGCCAAATCATTTATGACAGATATGACAACGCAAGGCCGATGTTAGCGTAATGAATAACTTTAAGAAAGGCGTTAAGGACGAAGAAATGATTGTCACGAATGAAAAAGTTAGTCGAGGACGCTCAGGTTGACGTGGGATTATTCAGTAAATTGAATACTTGAGCCCCAGTTGGAAAAATATACGAATGTGTCTAATAAGTTACATGAATGTGAACATTTTCTAGCAACATGAAAATCGCAAAGCTTTTCTTTCTAAAATGTCGATATGGGTGAACGCATCTAGTTCCAGCTCTAAACATAATTGAGCTTTAAAGAAAAAAAATTAACTGCCAAAAAAATTTTTCGTTTCTTCAATTCGAAAAATAGTATTCAAACTCGGGCGACGACGGGAAACAACTTTTACTTATTCGTAAGTTAGTTTTTTATGAATTCGAGTTGCGTCCGCCATCTATCGGAAAAATTAATAAACACACTTAGTTTGCCCATATTTTTTTTATCTGCCGTCCTCCAAATACTGTAGAATAGATAATACATACAGCTTCGGCAAAAAACACTAACTACATGTCACAATAGCGCCTCTAGTAAATAATTGATTGTATGGACTTTAATTTATAAAAAAATATAGAAAATATTTATGATTATTTTAGAAATTCTGTAAATTATATTAAGACTGGATTTATGTTAGATTTTAATATTAAAGAAAATTTTCACGTTATTTGCAATGATTGATATTAATTAATTTTTAATAAATATTTAAATTTCCTCATTAAAGCATACATAAATAATAATTTATGATAAGAATTGTGATATGTGTTAAGCAAAAAGGTGAAGTCTATGAATAAGAAATTAAAGAAAATTTCTCACAATTGCTATTTTTATATTAGTATTTTATTCCCTTTCCAAACCATTAAAGGCAGAGTGGAAGATACTCTCAGTATCGCCCTGGTGAAAGACCACCATTCAGATTTGAAACGTTTCTTGAAATGACTTTTAGCCGTGTATGGTGATCAGATCTGAATAGACAGGTATTTCCCCACCTTCCTCTACCCCTTCTTCTTCCCCTCCCCAATATCTTCAGCCTCACAACATTCCCCAATTGGGAATGCCATAGTCTCACTGGCTCGAGACGGTTGGGGACTCTTATGCGGTATTGATATAAAAAAAAATATTTAAAAAAACGCAGAGCGCGAGCGGCGAGGCTTATAACTGTTAGCCATCTATGTCGACTCAGATAGATGCTGTTAATACAAACATAGCCTCTTTAATATATTTTTATGTACGATCAACATAGCAGTAAAGTCATATTATGTAGGTTAGGTACCTAATATATATATTTTTTAAATTTCGAATTCTGTAATTTATTTACGTAAAATAAAGAATATATTTCACATATCCATTAAAATATATGAAAAAAAAAACAAGCCGTACAACCCCCACCAGTAGATGGCACTAATTCGTATATTGCCAAAATTATGCATGGAAAATATTAGAAGCTGTACGTATTATATATTCTGCAGTACCTGCGACCACTCATATATAATTATTTATTTGTATTCTATTAAATTACTCCCACATTTTTTCAACAGTTCATCCATATGGTTCATCCACCTGTTAAATTGTATTGGCGCTTCGCTAACTTGATAAATCAATAGTTCCCTATAAGGACTTTTATCATTCCATACGAGTTCATTGGCCGCCTAACAAGAGACCTAGAGGTTAGGAGCAAAAAAAACATTAAATAATGACGCACTTAATCTCGAATTATAGTTATAGTTCCATAACAGTCGGTTCTGCCACCTCACCACGTCTTATTATTTATAACAAAATACTTTTCTTCGGAAAAGTAATTTCGTCGTACAGGGTGGAACTGGCATTAAAATGGGCCCATACAAAAAAATAAATATAAATACTTTTTTAGAAAAACTTTTTTCAATTTCTGTTTATTCATAGCCGAACTGGTAAAATTTATCAATTTTTATCATTCGCAATATAGTGCAATATTGCGAGGCTGAAAGGAGAGGCATAAGAATTATTTCAATCATTAATCAACGAAAGAATGCGCCGTACGCAAAAATTCTGCAACTTATGCATTTTTTATCCACGGTTAAACCAATAAATGCTTTCGATTTTCGTCATTCGGAAAACAATTTCTAAAATATAGTTTTTTTTTAATATAAAGTTTAATTGCGTAGTACTTAAATTAATGTCACTGCAGGTAAAAGATAATCATTCATGTGAATACCGAACAAGAGAATCTGGGACTGCAGCCAGTGGGACCAAGGCATCTCTAATTTGAGTATGTTGTGAGATTGAAAGTATTGCGAGACGACAAGGGGATGAGAAAAAGGTGTGCACCTGGCTATTCAGATCTGTTCACTAAACACGGTAAGTAATTTCAAGTAACATTACGATTCGGAAAGGTGGTATTTCGCCAGGGCAATACTAAGGGCATCTATCACTCCGGCGTGGGTAAGACTAACCTCTTTATTAAGGTTACCTTGCCCGTATAAATTAGATGAAAATATATTTAATCATTGAAGAAGATATTATTAACAAATCTCAAATGAAAGATGAAACAGAATAAGATGCAGAAAATAAAAAGGTATCAGTCGCATCTGGAAAATGAACCCAGGACCTCTGTCTTACCGGGACAACCCAACCTAACGTAAACACTGAGCTAATGAGACCTTATTATTTTACGTTAATTTTTCCGATATCATACTTCAAATTTAAGACCAAAATTATCCTCAATCAATTCCCATGTTATTGGCTGCTATCTTTTTCGTATGATTGCAAAGTTCTACCCGAATTTATTAGCAATCTAGATAGTGTCTCGGACATACCTATCCTTTTTTTATATGGGACATCTATTAATATTCAATTTATTGGAATAACTTATTGAAGCTTATGAACCTCATGATAATATTTAATCATTGAAAAGGATAATTTTAACAAATCTAAAAAGAAACATGAAACAGAAAATAAAAAGATATCGATTGCATCTGGGAATCAAACCCAGGACCTCTGTCTTACCGGGACAACAGCTCTAGAGCTCTGCAATCAAATTTATAAGCTTCAATAAGTTATTCCGATAAATTAAAAAATATATTTGTTTTCGCCGGGCTTCAAACCGCGCCCTCGGGGTCCGAAGCTAAAGAGTTATCCGCTCTGCCACGGAGGTTGACGCACGGTGTGATTTAAATACTGTCTTCTGTGCCGTGCCTGCCACTGTACGTGTCTGTACTGCACGATACCGGTAAATGTGAATAGACCTTCAGTTCGCCTCTGATCGTGTCCGTTAGGAACTCAATTATCACAGTAATAATATTTCTTTTAAATTACTCTCCGTGGCATTTCCAACTAAAGATTCATTGTTACTATTAATTATCAAAGACCGTTATAGTATAATTAGCAAGACTAGATACAAATTTAAGTGAAGTAGTATTTGTGAGATTACTATTAGGTTAAGTCATTGGGCAATTTATCATTAGAAAAATAGGAAGATAGATTGCAAATTCGCACAATGAGTCATTAGAGCCATTTTTTATTCATAAGTAGTTTTTTTTGTGCAATATCGTTAACCTTTAAGATTTATGAATAATTATGTTATTTCTCATTTATCTTCGTACTTCCATCGGATGGGTTAACTGTATTTGATATCATTTTGATAATCATCAATTATTAATTATTTTACAAAGTTCCGTACTAGCATTTAAATTGACCGCCTGTCCCAGCCTACGGTATCGAATTAGCATTCTGTAAGGTTTACAGAAGAATGAAAACAAAATTAGCTTTGACTCTGTACGCCGGATGCATCATACAGTTTGAATCATTTAAAAAAAATGATAATTTATAGTAAAATTCAATTTTTTAAGCATCATCTGAAAATATATACTAGTATTGGTTAGTTTAAGACATTGAAAATAAAACCGATTTTTTACAGATTCGACACCTTACGTTGGGAGCGCCGAAATGTCCAACATTTGATATCACTTCTAATTTTTAAACTGTATATTCATGGTGGAATTCCATGTTGATTTTTTTTTAATTAAAAAACCTTTGTAACTTTCTTCCATTCGAAAATTAACAATTGGAAGAAAGTTACAAAGGTTTTATAATAAATATAAAAAAATCATATTGATACAATTACCACAAGAGCTCTTTTCTCTTTTAGCTTGGATTTGATACAGATTTATTCCTTTAGTCTCATACATAATCTTCTGTTATTCCGATTCTTCTAATGACTTTTAATGACCTAGAATTTTATCCATGAAATGCAGACATGCTGTATTTTCCTGGGGCATCTCTGACTGTTTATTTCATCCACTTGCGGATCATATTTTCTCCTGGCACTCTTTCTCTGTCCGTCTGCTGTATATGCCCAAACCATCTAAGCGTCCCTTTCTCGATCCATACTCATGTAAGTCTCGTCAACCACCTTCATCACAACACGATCGCTAGAAAGGCAGTTAAATTCTGTATAAACTTCTTCCTGCTAAGACACCTGTCTTCATCAAGTAGCATTTAATTCATCCAAACTCAGTATTTTTTTTTTAAATTAAGGTGTCTTAAAAGAACAGTATGGACAATCATTTCTATTATCATTATACAAAAGATAATAGAAACAAAAGAAAATATGACATGATAGCGTGTCGACTGCCGTCGGGCTACGACCAAACTGCACGGACTAGCAGCGGTGAAGCCAATGAAAATTATGCGTTAGATGTGTAGGTGGAAATAAAAAAATAAAAAAACGGAGCGCCTCTGTGCGTAGATACAATTCACAGTAGTATGAGTGAATGATGCTGGCGACACTTAAGCGCGCCATTTCATACTAATAATGTTTAGGTTTGCCTTGAACTATAGCTAAATTTCATCCCAATTTCGAGGCAACACCTACTATTTAACAGCAGACTAAATAAATGTATTTTTGTCGGATATCCGTGTATAACTTGACCAAAGTGCATCAATAACTCCAATCGTGACAGCGATCCTATTTCAAATAGGTAATTGCATATTTCAGAGTAAAACACACCGTGGCTTCCGCGGCGCGGGTGGACTGCCATAAACTAGCATCGGAACTGGCGTCTGCGAAATTGTTGTGTCGACTTCCAATCACAATATATAAATTCTTCGCACAGTGGAAACCCGATGATCTTGATATAGGTACAGAAAATGGTCTTACTCTTTATTCTTCTCCATCCTTGCTCTTCTCTTTCTTTGTTCTT
Organism: Halesus radiatus; assembly: GCA_022606495.2. Lineage (NCBI taxonomy): Eukaryota > Metazoa > Arthropoda > Insecta > Trichoptera > Limnephilidae > Halesus > Halesus radiatus. The sequence continues at coordinate 31,857 of JAHDVE020001357.1, forward strand.
CTCTCTCTTTGTTCTTCAATATCTCTTTATTATACTCTCCCTTTGTCATTGTAACTCCATGTTCTATTCTCTTTTTATTCGATTCTTTATTTGCATTTTTTTTCTTGTCATCCTTTGCTCTCCATTCTCTCCTCTAGCCTTACGACACTAGAGGACAAATAGAGCTCAGAGTAAGAACATGTAAATTATGTTCTTTTCTACAATTTTTAAAACTATTTCTATGTACAGGATAGCCTAGGGATCTTAATAAAATAAAAGTATTAAATCTTTAATTAACAAAAAATAAATACTGATTCAGTAATTGTAACTGAAAAATTATGACGATTACTAAATGAATTTTTGAAACAATTTATTTTATTTTAATATTCTTAATATTAAGTGTTATACTAGTACATCTTCAAATTTAATGTGCTTCTGATATTGCTGGGTAAATTTGCTCCATGTTACGCACCGCACAGTGTACGGTTACATGCTCAATATTATCGGGAAATACAGAATTTATTCTTATTTTGTTTTGATGGCACGACTTTTTAACTTAATTTTTTTTTTTAATTGGCAAATTTGTGGAGAAATATAAGCAGTAAAATAAATTTATTTATTTGTTTATTAGTACATCTATACAAAATTTGATTACATATTTTTTTTACTGTGCCTGTCTCACTAGGGATGTCCTGTGTTAAGACAGTCAAATTCCGTTATAATCATTAACAAATGCGCATATTTCCAAGCACCGACTACCACGAATATTACTTAACTCGGCAGTGTGTTATGATGAATGTTAATTATGCAGTTTGAATATTTAGCACATTTTTTTGGTAAACGTACAGTTATATAATACACATCTTTATAAATTAATTTATTACCAGTGAAGTTTCGGCTATATAAAAATAAATATATTAATAAATTAATATCAATTACTTTGTTTAAACCACTGTGTTTAGTATGTAAATATCTACATGTTTCAGAAGCAAAGCTCCCCTCATCGATATAAACAATATACGACACAACACATCTTTTGAAGAAAAGTATATATTAATATTTGTAAATGATGTAATGGAAAAAAAACAGCATAATGAGAATGAAACTGAGTTTTCTTTTTATTAATTTAAAGATATATGTTTTCCTGTCGTGGATTTATTAAATTGTCTTGAGGATAAATGGAAAATATCAGCGTCTGAAAAGATGTTGTTGTGTTTTTTGCATGTTCTTCTGAAAAATGAGTTTTGTGTATAGTTAGTTTCTATGTGTGGCATGTAAAACGTGTGTTTCGTACTGGACAGTGGAAATTAATGTTTTTTAAAATAGAAATAATTGTTAACAACGTTGATGATTTTGAATAAGAATTTCTGGTTAGATACACTTCTTCCATCTTCTAGTGTTGTGTGTCACATATAAATAACCCACTTGCAATACTTCAATCTTTTCTGAGGTTAAAAAGTGGTTAAAAGGTATTCCTAAAATCAACGTCAACGAGTTTCCACTGTACCAGCTAATCCTGTAATGCCAGTCGGCAGTTGATCTGTTTACTACATACAGCATTTGTTTTTTGCAAAACCTTGGCCAGTCCAACAATATCTATCTATAATAATGTATATAATATCGTACCAGAGAGGCCAGAGAGACCAGACCAGGCCAGGCCAGCGTGGGACTCGGCCCCAGTGATCAGTGCCCACTCCCATCCCAAATAAGCACATATCACATAGGACAAGTCACAAGTATCCACTCCACTCTGGGTTCGGAAAACGAAACACGATTGAAGCCAGTGTTATACGACTGCTCGAAATGTTCCACAGAAAATATTCTGAAGATAAATTCTGGCAATACATTTTATCAAGTTACTAAGTACATAACAAACACGGCTAACATTTTATACGAAAAGAAGGAAGATGGGTCATAAAAATCATTAGAGTGTTTGCTACATACATTAATAACAGAATTTCGTGCAATATGTATATATGATTTCCTTGTGTAAACTGTTATTTGTGCTTGGGAAAGAAATGAGTACTCCTTAATATTTAAAAAAAACTGTATCGTGAAAACACATAAAAAAAAATAATTTCAACTTAGAAAAGATAACTCTATACCGAAACATGAATAACAATTCCAAAAACATACAAAATATGTAAATAGTCTTTTACAGATATTTACGAGTATATGCATGACCATTTAGTAAAAAGTGGTAAAAGAATTATTAAGACCAGATACAAATATGTAGTACAATTTACATTTCAATATAGTATAGTATATAGAATTTAAACATATATTATTAATACAAGAAAATATATAATTTGCTACTATGCAATGGATATTGGGGTGTTCAAAAAATATTTTAAGTTTTTTCTTGAATATTTCTTAATCTCTGTCCTTATGTCCATTGGAAGATCATTGAATAATTTTATACCTTTACATGATGTTGGGCTGCTGTTGTACGTAACAGTGGCGGTAAATGTTAATACGAAACAGCACGCACAAAAGTGTCCCCAACATCGTTCACCAATGATGCTGGAAATCGCATTTGTTTCTACCTACACGCCAAACGCATAACTTTCTTTGACTCCGCCGCTTTGATAGTCCGTGCAGTTTGGTCGTGGTTCGTCGATAGTGGGCATGCTTCCACGCAATATCTTCCTTTTTTATTGTTTCTTCACTTTTAATATGTGTTTCTATTTATATAATATGTGTTCTACTAACTCAGCAATGTAGAAAACTTTAAACGATTTTACTGTTTAATGTTAACGAACTTAACTTCAAATGATAAAGCGATTAACATGCATGAAAATAATGACCTATCAGAACATCATTTTAAAAAGATGATTAAAAAATAAAAACTAAACAATATTTTTATTACAATAAAAAATATCGGAGACCAGCTTTGTACTTTCTTCGACAGAAAGACAACTTTGAAAAATATCAATGTAATTTTTAATAAAAGAATAATTTCCTTCGAATTACTGAAATTGTTATGATGTGTTACTTTTTGGTTCTGACAAATTTCAAAAATAGAATGCCATTGTTTAACTACTGTCCCATATGTAACAGTAATTTATTATTGAGTCACTTTTAAATTAATTCCAACAAACATATAATACATATGTCAAACAATCTCCACATCAAATTTTTTAATCAAATCAATCGCAAATAGATCCCTAATAATCGGGAATTGAGACGTTAGTAAATATTAAGATTAAAAAATCACTCAATATCTGATTGAAAGATTTTCTGTACACGATTTTGTGATTTTTGTCCAGTGTAATACGGGTCTTACTCTGGTTTATCCGGCTCACATAAGCTCAGAAGTATCGAGAAAAAAAGCGGATTTTGGGAGCGTTGTCCATCTCAATCTGCTAATTCGAATAAAAGTGAACGTTCTACTTTGTCTTAGTCATTTGGGGGGTGTTTAAAATTAATTAATGAACCAATATACTTCTCAGTAGCAATTATGTGAGAATATTGTATTACTTATTTACGCAATTAATGAAATTATGCATGGTCGAATAATTTAATTTACACTCTCGGTATACATCCGATTGGTGACAAGCATTTTGTCGATGGTGACAACCATGCTAAGGTTTAAATTTAAATCAGTAATCATGTAAAACCTGAAAGACACGTCGGTCCTCCTTAACATTGAAATTCTCTTCAACATTCAGGAGCAACTTAAAAACTGGGTCTAAATTTGATGTACGTAGATAATTAAAAGATGTTAACAAGAATAATATAAGGACACCCGTGGAAGGTAAGACACGATGAAGTGAATCAAAAAAGTAAAAGAGTACGGAGTAAATACTTGAGTCGGGCCGTGTAGAGTCAGAATAACAGAAGCGAGGAGTGTGAGCCAAGACAGAGTTGTTTGGCGGTTCATCCTCTCTGTCTACCACTGCGGAGGAATAGCTATCGTTAGTTAGTTAGCTAAAATTAGTTCAAAGTTAGCTAAAGTTAGTTATCCAGAAATATCTTGAAGAAATTTAATAAGCGCATATTTTTGGCAGAAAGCCTAATCTATAATAAGGAATTTGTATTTGATTTCAATAAGTCAAGTATTCAAAACGGGTATAATAATGGCTAATAGCCATTCTGAAGTACGTCATCGTTATTAATAAATGCATTATTTAGGTACATGGTCTACTTTTTTTCGTTCTAAGCTCACATCGAATATTATGAATGTATTGTACTTGCAAATATTTTTAAAGGCCACAAGATGGCCTTAGCAATGCACACGACTCTATTGATTCAGCTCCATGTTACTGTGGAAATATATGCAGATGCATAAATGAAAAACCTACTGTGTTACGTTCGGTGGCAATTCTCAATATTGTCAGGATTAATTGCGAAAACATTGAATATTTTTACACAATAATTCGAACCTAACCTAAGTCAATTAAACCCAAATAATAATTTATTTTTTATGTCGCTTGGTTTCTTAAGATTATGTAATAAACGATTAAGAGATTATAATTCAAAGAAGATACATAATAGAATATTAATACAAAAGAAAGAAAAATAGAGATAAAAAAAGGAAATAGCCGAAGAGAATACATCCAAGCAGAAGAAAATACAAGCAGTGGGAGATACTCTCAGTATTGCCCTGGTGAAAGACCACTTTCCAGAATTGAAACGTTGATTGAAATGGCTTTTAGTCGTGTTTGGTGACCAGATTTGAATAGCCAGGTATTTTCCCACCTTCCTCTACCCTTCCTTCCCCTCCCCAATACCTTCAGCCTCACAATATTCCCCAATTGGGAATGCCATAGTCTCACTGGCTCCAGATGGTTGGGAGCAGTTGGGACTCTTGTGCGGTATTCATATAAAACAAAACAAAATGAAATAGAAACAGGAGAAGAGAATACAACAATCAGGAAAAGAGATTACAAGAAATAGGAGAAGAGAATACAAGAAACAGCAGAAGATAATACAAAAAACAGCAGAAGATAATACAAAAAACAGCAGAAGATAATACAAAAAACAGCAGAAGAGAAACAAGCAATCAGAAAAGAATACAAAAAACAGCTGAAGATAATACAAGCAAGCAGAAGAGAATACAAGCAAGCAGAAAAGAATACAAGAAACAGCTGAAGACAATACAAGCAAGCAGAAGAGAATACAAGCAAGCAGAAAAGAATACAAGAAACAGCTGAAGACAATACAAGCAAGCAGAAGAGAATACAAGCAAGCAGAAAAGAATACAAGAAACAGGTGAAGACAATACAAGCAAGCAGAAGAGAATACAAGCAAGCAGAAAAGAATACAAGAAACAGCTGAAGACAATACAAGCAAGCAGAAGAGAATACAAGCAAGCAGAAAAGAATACAAGAAACAGCTGAAGACAATACAAGCAAGCAGAAGAGAATACAACCAAGTAAGATGATATTTCGGAATCAAGAAAGGTTAATTAACGTTTTCTTATTCTAAACCCAGCTACCCATATAATACGCAATCTCACCTAACCATTCAACTAAAAAGCATCTATGATACCTGTTTAATAAGGCCCATTTTTAACTGCATTTTTTACTCACTTATTATTTATTGTTTGTAACATTTACTTGATGATCAAATTTATAAAATTAACATATAGAAGTACGTAAGTGTTAATAATCCAGTTAAAAATGTTCACAAGATCCATTGTTTTTTGCTTGGTTATCACTGTTATCAGTAATCACTCGATAGAGATGGTAAATAATAAAAAGAGGGAAATAGAACATAAAGCTTACTATAAGATACAGAAAGAGAAGAAAAATGAATAAAAATAAAGCATTTTATAACATTTCTAATAACACCATAATGTATAAAACATAATATAAGATTTAGAAAGATAAGGAAAAAATAAAGCAACTTACAATATTTCTAATAACGCCACTATTTTTTTTTTCAATGACGTCATGGAAGATGGCCGATTTGTTTTTTTAAATATGCGAGGCTGTTTATAAAGATGTCTATATCGTCGCATTCTATATATATATATATATTTTAATTGTGTAATGTTTTATCTATCTCGGTCAATTGGGTTGGCAAATATTTTTTAAATTTTCTTGATGCTTTTGGTTGATTGTCACGAATTAGGATCAGAAAACGAGTTCATCTACTACTCCTTAAACACGCAAAAAACCTCTTTGTAAATCTTATAAAAACTGGTTCATTCTTATGTAGGTAGTTGATTACATGTTCGAATTTAATTTACACAACGCTTTCGATTTCATAGCTCTACTCTACATTATTATTTAGAAGGATTAATCTATATCTAGATATAATATATAATATTGTGAAGGCGGCAGATCGAAAACTTCACTGGAAGCTTTTATACTGAGTGTAATTTCTTGCGTTAGCAGACTAAAAAGTCTGTATTTTTGGGTGCTGATCGAATGTCAATACTTTGAGTTTTACAGATTGTCCTTTTTCCGTAATTCATGATTCTTATAAAAAATAACATTCTATTTTATTTATGGGTACATACGTAGGTATCTAGTGGAAAATATTTAACTTAAATGTATGTGTTAACAAAAATTCAAGATATTAAAAGAATATTTTCTAATCCAGACAAACGATAACAAGCACCTATAACACATTTCACCAAACGATTATTTTTATTCTATACTAGCTGATGTCTTCCCGGCCTTGCTTGGGATTTTTTTTTAATAAAGTTAAGAAGTTGTGAATTATCGCTTGTCGTTTGGGTGCCATAATTGATTTTACAGCGAAATCTATGCCTTGTTAGGACTATTACTATCTCTAAACAAAGAAACAATCATTTGAAAATTTTATTTCATTTCAAACATTTATTTTTTCAAAATACATCTAAATAATAAAGTTCTTAAGTACTTACACCTACTCGTGTTTTCCATTTTGAAAATATTCTATACAAGCAAACCTTCTTCTTTTGAATATTTAATCTATGGCTAACCAGAGTGGTATATCTGTGGGCTAACCTCAACACAACATGGCGGGTTCAATTTTTTTCATACTAATTTTAAAACGTTATAGCAACAGCTTTATATATTGGATTTCATTCAAACTACTCTCAAAACCTTCCCGGCACTAATAAGAATAAACTGTGATATTTTCAACGAAACCGATCTAGTAATTTTCGATAAAATCGAGGACAGACAGACAAAGATACATTTTTCACGGGTAACAACTATTTATGAATATTTAAAAATAAATATACATATTTTTTTTTTGACTTATGCACTAGAGATTAGTGTAATGAACAGCCTTGACAAACGAGATGACTCCTAAATCTTAACTAATGACTGAGTGGGTAGTGTTTTGTGTATGGAACCAAACAGCGAAGGTTCTTTAACGCCACTGGCAGTTCCAATTTATCACACTTATTATTTAGGAAACACGGGGAGCCTTATGACTATAAACAATAACAAAAGTGGATTGTTATTAATTTTCTAGAGGAGACAGTCAAATTTATTTCGGATTTTATGTGATACCCAGTGATACCACACAAGAGTCACTACCCGGAGCCATGACATACGGCCAGTGGGCCCTTTGGCTAATTTGGAGAATGCTGAGATCTATATAAAGCTGGGTAAGTATGTTTAGCTAAAAATTGATAGTTTTTTTTAATTGCCCTCAGCCAGGGGCCAGATTCGAGGATCTTACAACTATATATATATATTTTTTTTAATTTTTTTTTTATATGAACGTTATACGGAATAATGTCATAATTTGTTCACCAATCACACTAAATGTTTGAGAATTAAATTTTATAGTTATTTATTGATTTATTTATTATATTGTACATCCCCTTTAGAGCCTTTTACGTATTCTATTATTTAATATTAATTATAATAATGACACAGGTGGAAAATATATTATAGTTAGTACATCAATAGTATAGATCGTATTCACAAAATACAACAACTAAATATTTCAAATATCTCACAAAAAAATTATAAATGTATCATAAAACAGGGATATTAACCATTAGAGTGCGGCCCAGATCCATCGCGCTGTAAGCTTCAGTTACGTAAATTGCGACGCAGCGCTATAGCGCTGCAATTTTCAATGTGCTTTTTGTCATCCTCGGGAGAGTAGGTGTTCAATTTGAGCGTGGTATATTGCGGTTCGGGCATGTCTTGATGACTCTATTTAATGTTTATCCCGTTAAAATAAATACGCCCTAAAGTGAATCGATATTTTTCATAATGTCCGAAGTTAGTTCTATTGCGGATGATCTTAATGTATCAAATGATAGCGGCACTACGGACGACGAGACTTTTGTTCCCATAAATGAAGACAGTGACGGCGGAAGTGACATTATTGTACATCACAGTAAAAGATTGCGAATAGAAATTGAATCTTTGGATTCGTTTTCAAAAACACAATTGTGAAGTGAAATAATCTTATATTTTTGTATTTTTTAATATTTTTGTAGTTGTAAATGTGTAGTTTTTTTTAATTAGAACTATAATATTCGTAAAATTTCATTCTTTACTTGTATAATTTCAAAAAAAAATCATTCAAATTGATTGATATTTGTATTTTTATTGAATACCATACTTTTTTTTATTTAAAAACACAGAATATTTGTAATAATTTATATACATACTTGCAAAATAACCATAGCACTAAAATGGTTAAAACATTAAAAAAAATAGTGAGTGTTGGACAGGGTGTCATGACAGCTGGCCCCCGACAGTTGATCCCTCCGACAGTTGATCCCCCCGACAGTTGATCCACTAAAGGATTATTTCTGCTGTACATCCTCAATTGAAAAGTAAGGTGACATCACTATATCGATGATAGTAATATTGCCCTACGAATACATTTTAGAATGATATAATATGAAGGCAAAATAGCTAAACTTGTATTTATAAACATTCAAGAGTTTCCAACCTGTTTGAGATTGTGAGCTACTTTTCAGCTTCATTTTTACGGCGATCGACTTCTAATAAGAATCTTATAAGAGTTAAATTAAAGTCAAACAGTACCACAAAAAAGATTCCTCACTTTGACCATTAACTCGTTGGTTGCTGACCACTCCCATGAAAAAGGGTAGCAAATGTTAATCTTACTCGGTAAGATTGTCATGTTGGCAGCAACACGTATATGTTGTATGTTTCCCACTTGCATGTAAGTTAAAAAGAAAAACAAAAAGGGTGGCGTACGTCAATCTTATATAGTGCAAAGCCGGCAGCGAACGAGTTAATCCTCTTCATTAACAGATAAGCAGGAATACAGCAAAATCAATTTGTCCTATAACCAGAATATATATTTTAATAAAAATATTTTTATTTAAAAATTTCACAATCGTAAAATCGATCAAGTTTTGCTGTGCGATCGACCGGTCAATTTACTTATTTTTAAATTTTAAGTAAATCGAATTTAATAATGTTATTATTAAGTTCTACAAGTACTATAGTTTTTTATGTTGTTATAATAATAATAATAATATCTTTATTGTAATTAAATTTAACCATAACTAAAAGACGTGTATAATATAATAATGTAAGTGTACAGTGGTTTATAAAGTAAAATAGAAAATAATATAATAACAGTCATAGTTGAAGTTTCAAATAACCCGCCTCACTAGGCTATCCTGTGTTGAGGCAGTAATTTTGCAAATTATTTTATAGTTTTAAAATACCTATGAATATTGTGACAGTATTTCGGCTTTAATAGCCTTTTTCAAAATGGATTTGAACTGTCACATAAAAAATTAAAAAATATTTATTGTCAGATAATTAAATACCAAGAAGCATTACCTACATGAAGGTGGCCAGTGCTGATATTCGTCGTCGTTAGCTGTTTTTGAGAATAAACGATTTGAAAAAAAAAGTACAATATTTGATAATGTTGGTGATATTCTTTGAGATATATCATTAAAATGTAAATAAAGTGTGGAACATGTTTACGAGCAACAGTTTGACTTGCATCGGTGTATGAGTATATCAAATTACAGTGCTATGTTACGTATTTATTGTGGTATCTTATGCATTTCGCCCCGGGCACCGGAATATTGGGACCCGCAATAAATTATCACCCTCGTACAGTGGCAGCACCTTTCAACAGTGTTAATTGCAGGACTCGAGGTGTCTTCATACAGGTCCTTACAAGATTTCACCCGGAGGGTCATTCTCTTCAATTTAAGTCAGAGTTATTCAGATGGAAAAATGTGCAATGTGAAGCTTTTCACCTCTTCTGCTTATTTTGTTATGAAAACAAATTATCATAATATTATGAAATAATTATAATAGATAAATTAAAAAGAATTGCTTTGTAAACCACTGTTTTTAATATATCTGGAATAAACAATATACTAAAAATAATGATAAATAATAATCAACTAGAACAAATTAGAAACATAAACTAAAATTAACAATAAGTGATGAAAGTAGGTATTAATTAATTAAAAATGTTAAAATAATTGAAAAAATTTAAAAAAAAAATTAAAAAATTTTAAATAATAAACTTATATTAGAAATTTTAAAAAGAAATTATATTTATTATTAATATAAATAAAATATGTAGCATGGCATAAAAAAAATATTATAATAGTTATTATTATTAAAATGTACATTAATGATATTATTACTTAAACATCTTAGTTTCACCTTAACTCATTATTAATATAGCCTTTCCTGAATAAAAAAGGTTACAATCATTACAAATTACTTTATAGACCCCCGATTTATTTAAAATATCATTTTTATATTAAAAACGAACACTAAAGTTGATTACGTAAATTATGATTTTCGTATTTAAAACTCTTCCTGTAACCTACGACATTATATTAGTCATTAGCCGCGGACGTTTTAAAGAATCTTCGAATTGTTTCTTGTTGCCAGGTCGCTAATGTCTGGTGCAGTGATATGATGAAATTTCTTTAGAACTAGGAAAAAATGCATATAATATGGAAAAGAGCAACATAGTATTTTTTTTATATGGAAAGAATATTTTTTCACTTCTTCAATCTCCGATTGAACTCCCAATCAGATAGGCCACCAACCACCACTGGTGGAACATATTGGGTAATAAAATAACAAAAAGTGAAAATAAAAGTAATGTGGTATTTTAAAAAGTTTTAAATAATGTTATACATCATCATATATTAATGAATTTAGTAAGATTTGAATACATCACACTGACTTTTTTACCAACTTCTTCTGATTTGATATATCTACTGACAAGACAGTAGGTTTTGGAAAAATCTGCTATTTTTTGGACATAATATATTGTATTTCTTAAAAATTCCTCCTGATACCAACCTATTTTAAATGTGTTATCCGTAATAATAATATAATTTAAATGTGTTATCCGTAATAATAATATAATTTAAATGTGTTATCCGTAATAATAATATGATTTAAATGTGTTATCCGTAATAATAATATAATTTAAATGTGTTATCCGTAATAATAATATAATTTAAATGTGTTATCCGTAATAATAATATAATTTAAATGTGTTATCCGTAATAATAATATAATTTAAATGTGTTATCCGTAATAATAATATGATTTAAATGTGTTATCCGTAATAATAATATAATTTAAATGCGTTATCCGTAATAATAATATAATTTAAATGTGTTATCCGTAATAATAATATATTTTAAATGCCACCTCACTACACACCATGTGGATTAATAGACATAGGTACCATTTCGCGGAATTTACCTCTGCCAAGTTGAAGAGGGCGGGCCAGTTACTCAGGGCGGGGGCGGGCGGCGGCGCCGGTGGGCGGATTCGGTTTATTTGCATGCGCTGACGTCACGAGGCATTGCACCTGAAATTAAACGCAAAATGAACCAGTTTATTGTATTATAAAGGCAAACAAATATATGAGCTGGATGTTAAACTGCGAGAAATATATTATTTTATGGAATCTATATTCCAGAATGATTTTTTTCTTCGCGTATAGGCTACGAAAACCGTTATTATTTCATTATAACAGTATTTCCCAAGTAGAAGGTGGTTTAGACGCCTACAAAAATAATACATTCAGAACACAACTATGGTCTGTGTCCTTAATTTATTACTGTTATGCGACAAAGTGTTGAGTTTTGCTTTCTTGTTTTCTAATAAATATTTGAATAGCAGTATATATTTTCTTGTATTCACCTATAAGTACGTACAATAAGTTTTTGTCTTGAATTTTAATTAATATAACGTAATTTTTCTATGTAGAGAAACAATACATAATGGCATGCAACCTTTTGACCGAATCGTGTTTTGAATTTGATGATGGAGATTTGACAAAATATATATTTCCGGATTTAAAAAATCCGTCATAAAACAGCCTTTCAAAAATTCTATGGGAATTCTCTCATTGGATGATTTTGGAAGGAATATGAATTGTTTCATATGTCATATGCAGGGTGTATCAGAACTTACCCAACAGACTTTAATCAGCGATATCTGAACTTATTCATAGTTTAAAATGCAGTTGTCGTTTTGCTGTCTGTTGATATTTAAAAAAAATTAAAACAAATAAACAAAAATCAAACGTCACCGCTGGATTCAACCTAACGGATCACGCGGTACGGTGTACGTTGCTGTGCTGTGCTGCTGAAACGAGACGGAGCGCGTACCACGTGATCTATCAGGTTATATCCAGTGGCAAACGTGTCACAGAAAAACACATACTTTCTTTTTTGTTGAAGTCACCGGACAGCAAAATGACATTTACATTTTTTTAATCCGAATATGCTCAAGAATCGCTGGTTTAAGTCTGTCGGGTACTTCATGATATACCCCGTGTATTAGATTTCTGCCTTCTGGTTTCTCGAACATAGTACTTACACGCATGCACTGCTTGCATACATCTTATTTCATAGTTGTTATAGGACTTCAGAAAACAAGAAGGTTATATTTTACATAATTAAAAGCTGACATTATGTGAAACTTTCCGAATGCCTACTGTAAAAACTTTTCAGCTACTCAAGTTCGATCACCATGTTACTGGTTGTTCCTTTTTCATTAAAAACAGCAACAAATCATAAGCAAGAAAAATGGCTGTTTCTCAGTGACGTTTCGCAAGGACATCACTGTCGCAAATGTATACATAAGCATCAATACATACAATCATTTGTGTCGTTTGGGTCTACTCTAATTACGCGATCCATGAAATAAAAAAATCGTTACAAAGCTGATCGAATGAACGATTCACAAACTAGCTTCATTCCTAAAAATATATCTCATATCCAAAATTTTTGAGGATCTCTGCCATAAAGTTCATTCTTGGAATGCACAAACATGATTAAATTCCCGGGTTTTATCTCTTCCCCACATTTGGCCAGGAGCGTTGGCCAGATGATGCTCCTGAGAGATGGGAGATGGGAGACCGCAGCATCCACCCACAGTCGGTCCTCTCGAGCCAATGTAATACCAACAATCTGCTACGTCATCTTGTCCTAGACCACTGACGCAGTGATTGGCCAGGCAGACTGGGACTGGATAGCCCGGAGAACGATATAATTATACTGCAATTATTTAAATGTGAAATATATATAATAGAACAATTATTACCTTTTGTTTTACCCTGTAATAAAATATTTCTAAATCAATGTAATAGAAGCAAAACAGAATTTAAAATAAAACTGTAAGTTTTTGCATGGCTATATCGACATGCTCACGATTGTGCTGTACACTCGCAACCTAAACCTAACCTAACCTAACATAACCATAACCAATAGCGTTCCTCTTCTTTTTTTATTGTCATATTTGTGGGGTTGTGTTAGTTTAGGAGAAGCGTGAGCATGTCGACACAACCACACAAAAACTGTACTTTACTCCAATAAACACTGGATTTGTAAATTACACATGTTTTCAGTGCATATGTTGTCCTTTAAACAAATATGATGTCCTCCTTGTTTGTATGATATTTATGGATATTTTTATAATTTATTTAATTGCTATTATTGTATTGGAGTCTGTAATCACTATAACAAAACTGTTCTACTGTTTTTTATATTTGTGTGTATATTGTTATATAATTGCACTAGTATTAGTGTGTTTTATTTATTTATTTTATTTAATAATGTTTTATAATAATACTGTTTAAATAATGTTCTGCTGACAAACTACTTGAAGTAGCTTGTCAGCAGTAGTACAGTACTTGCAGTAGCTTGGCGGGTACAAATTCAAATTGCATGAAATTATTTAATTAGAACATTTTTAAAACTACACGAAAATATTATTATACAATAAAAAATCTGTATGAAAAGTCGTGTACTATAATAATATATATTTTTGCCATTTTATATAGTGCTGTTTAATAAAAACGTCACATCAAAGGTACAAACGTAACACCTACCTATGATTTTATATGCATGGATTGTAATTGTAGACACTTGTTTTGCTATGGAATAATATTTGATGCATGTGGCTAGTAAACAATAATCGCAGTTTTGTTATACACCGTAACATTAATGCATCACAAAATTTTCAAAATGTTTGACACTATCCATAAAAGAGTTCACTTTTGCAAAAATACTGCACGGAATTTTCCTTTAATAAAAACACTAAATCTATGGAGCATACAAAAATGTCATTTTGCTAAAAGGAGCATAGAAAACTAGTTCACCAAAAATAAAAATATTTCACAAACGAATAAAAATCACTTACATGGATTGTTTTGTGTACAATTTTAAGGATCGTATTATTTAAGGATAAAATAAACAATATGGCGACTTTTCTTGTAAGTATCAGGAAGATGCATGCTTCAAAGTTAATTTAAGGAATTACGTAGCGAGGGAAAAATGATTGTGTTGACCTATATATTCCATATACAAAAATCTGAGGAAAGACATATCCCACGTTTAGAGGAACTTTATGAAATTTTTGAAAAGTGGCACAAATTTCCATTAATTTTTAATTTTTTTCCAGAATCACGAAGAAAACTTTTGTGCACTTTCATATTAATTTGCGAGCTTTTGGTTCTCTTTCTTAATATGTTAGATTTATGGGTTTTTCTTGCCCGGGTACCAGAGAATCTATCATTACGCCTCTGCCTGAGACGCAACCAGTAATAAGATTATGCAGAACTTTATTTCAAAGAAATCCATAATGGCATCTGAGTAAGCTCTGCCATTTACGGAGAGCAATAGTTATTAGTTATTACCTTCGTAATAAGATTAAAGATTTTCATAATGGTTTGCTTTTCGAAGAAAACCATCCCACGAAAGTGGCAGTTTGATTTTAGGTCAAGAACTTTAAAAATGATTTTTGTGTTGTGAAAATACATTGTGCAGTTTTTTTTTTAATGAGCCTATTAAGTGTTTAAAAAATAAGTTTTTTTATAATACGAGTATGTATGTATATACACATGTTTTACTGTCGTAATCTTCTTGCCTGTTGTACTTTATGGAGATGTTATTTTTGAGAAAAAGCTTAAAACTTTTTCTTAAAACTGTTACAATTATTACAGATTATTTAATGAGTGGTGCGTGCGGGATGGGTACGTGTAGATGCCAATGGTAATATTAATTATCACGATGGTTGCGATTGCGAAAGGAAAGTAACAAGACAGTTAAGGGCAAGAAAGGAACCCACCAATTCACTCACTGCACATGTAGTATTCACTTGTATTTCACTGGAGATGCGGCGTTATGCTGGTCGGTAACGAGGTTAAAGTTCAGCGGTGACTCGAATGGTTAGCGGAACTTGTGTTAGCGGCGGCGATTTTAATTGTACTGAGGCGATAGATCAAAAAAGGAGGGAAAGGGGACAAGGGAGATGAACATAATCGCACCCAATTATTTGGAATCTAATTAGGTGACCGCTAATTATTAACTGGCGTGAACAATGGGGTTGTCTCCTTCAACGCAATCTCAAGTTATTTACAAATGTTTCATAATAATTGGAGCATGCTGAGGACAGAACTATTAGATTTTTTTTAAAATATCGAATAGTGCCGAAGATATAAGCCATCAAAATGTTAAAAAAAAAACTCGCCGCGCCGGCCGATAAACGTATGACGTCACAATTCATAAAATGATTGGCGCAGCCATAGATATCATAGGGTCAGCAGTATCCGTTACTGGCACTTGAATTGTGGACCTGTAATGCAAAACTGCCTATTTCCAAAATGTACGAAATTAAGTTATATATGCAGTCATGGTAATTTGAGGCCAGGGAAACAACTGACATTATTATTTTTACGATAAAATGACAAAATCGTCTTCATTTTTCATCTTAAAAAACACCCTTTTTTCAAAACGTACATTTTTAGTAAAAAAATATCGACCCTTTTCCGCACAAGTGACTATTATTCATTTTATGGCAATGCGTACTATTTTTAATAGAAATTTGAGAGAAACATTTTTTTTGTTTTTGTATATCACACATTTTTTCCTATGACTGACAGATGTATATAACAGTCGCCAAATTTTAAAACAGTGGAGAAAAGGATTTTTTGTTTTACTGGCTGGAAACTGATTAAGAAAGTGGACCTGATAAAGTCTTCTCCATACTTGCATTTTGTTTTATGTTTTGAAGGACGGATTCAAGGATATAAAAGAAATAGTCACGTTCGCAAAATAAAATAATTCAAATTATGAATTAAAAATATTATTTATCCAATGCCAATTTAGTAAATCACAACAATGATTCGGAATATTTTTTTATAAATAATGTATGTTGTATTATGCTTGTGAGAGTCGGTTCCGTTTTTTGGCTCTACTGAAAAGTAAAATTTTTGGAAATATGCAGTATTGCATTACAGCCCCATAATTGTGAATTATACTGAATTGTGAATCATGACGTCACGGGTATCCATTTCACTTTGAAAGCTCTTAATTAATTTCGTATTTTTTTATATATCGATATCGGTGAAAGCCTGCCCTTGGGTTGCTGGCTGGTGTGGGGCTAAACACTGCCGCCCTGAGCAAAGGAAACTGATTGGAAACTGGATCAGGAGTTTACTGGAGGAAGCCAATATGCTTCAAGGGTTGTAGCGCCGATGAATTATTACGAATTATTAGGTTATATTTTTATTCAGGTTATATTATATAACGTACATTTATGAAACCCTTTTTTGTACCAAGATTATTAAATAACTGTTGCAGCAGAATGATGGAATCTAACGACCGGGAAACCTTCATTCAAAAATTGACAATTTTTTTTTTATTGTTTTCAGTAGAGCAATATAAGAAAACTGGTGACTTCGATTTACATAAGACTTTTCAACACCTAGACCACAGACAGGCCAATGAAATTGACTTACCATTTAAGTAAGAATTGCGATATTTGAAAAGGTTAGAACAATTTCGTCTGATCTAGAATGCAATTCCAACATACTTATATCGATTTATCTCTTCGGTGAGTACATCGATATTTTAGTTACGGTCAGAGAAAGCTTAACTCGTATTAGTCGAATCGAACGATAACGCATTAAAAAGCTCACTTGAAATTAAAAGTCTTCGGCGTAGGTACTGTCGTATTAAATATTAAATTCGTAGTATCAAATTCAATTAGTAGAAAGTATTGTAAATGCCTCGTAAAATCAGGATTACAAACATTAACAATTACCAATTTACTGCCGATAAATTAAAAACACCGTTGGATTGAATTACTTCATGTTTAATAAGCGCCTTTATTTTATAATTTCTTCAAAAGATTAGTATTCACTTTGTGTGTGATATTCAATTTTTATTTTTTTGTTTATACAGCTATTTAATGAATACAAATCTTCATGTTTCGAAACCAATTGCTCCCTGGTCAGGATACAATGTATACTGAAAAATAACGACATATGTAGATTTAAAAAAAAACGCAAAGTCGAGGGAGAGATCAGTAATTTCGTATTATTTAATTTTAAAATTATTTATATAAAATAACCAAAATTACTATAACTTCAATGAATTTCAATTCACTTTGTGATGATATTTTCAATAAAATGAATAATAAATCTTTTTTGTAAGCTACTATTTAATATATAAATTTCAAAATGTTTCGGAAGCGAAGCCTCCCTCATCACGATACACAGTATACTAATAAACAATGACAAGAATAGACAAATAATAAACAGAAAAACGATAACGTTAGAATGGACAAATTACAAATATTATCAAAAATTAATGAAGTGGATAAGTAATTAATTAAAATGTTAAAATAATAAGAAGAAAAAAAGGGATTAAAAAAAAATCAGCGAATTGAGAGGCTGGGGCTAAAATTTAAAGAACGTCAAAGGGGTCCAGGGGGGAGAAAGTTTGGGAATCTATGGTATAGATGAATATTAAAAAAATATTATTAAATATTAAATTTTTTTGTAATTAAAATGTTGTTCTACAAATTAAACTTGAACACAATAATCATAAAATTTAGAAGGGGTGGAGGGTGGCAATGCAGCCCCCCCCCACTCCACCATCCTTTCCACTACTGGTTAAAGATGGCACATTCCAAGAAATTTCAACTTGAATATCGCTTATGGGATAACATTCAAAGATATAAAGCAAATGAACATATTTGTGGTACTGCCAGGGGACTTTGTACCATAAAGGATTAAATAACCCAAAACAGAGACGTTATACCTATAAAAAGTTTAAAATACATGAACATGTACGTTTGGGTATGGGAATTGAACCTGTAACCTCTTATCTCCAAGAACCCATTATTCTACGAAGTTTAAAGTGCTTACAACAAAACTGTTTATAAAAACACTCAACACAAATCAAATGGAATAATCTTTAAGTCCCTCCCATTCCAATAGGTAATATTGTTATGGCAACAATAGGCGACTACATAAAACCACAATTAAAGCAAATAAGATTTTGCATACAATGGAATTGCTAAATCTAATAGGAAGATTTGCTCGATGATACTGGAGAGAATTATGGAATAGCGAGTACGAAAGAAAATGACATCATGGGACAAGATAAAACGAGAAAAACATATTAATTGGATGCCAAGGTACTCGTAGGTACTTGAAAACACTTGCGTCAACTCCGTTTTTAGCATGAAAGCATATACCTACCAACTTTAGAATTATAAAGTGTATAGCAGGGATAGGGGATGTGTCTATAAACCGCAACAAATAATAATTTTGTGACTAATTTATAGTTTCCAATATCGACTTATGTCGTGTTCCGTCTGTGAAAAGTCAAAGCGCTGAATATAAAGTAATTTTATTTATTTATTTATTTATTTTATTTATTGTTTTGTGGTTTTTTTTCTGATAACTAAGTGAGATTCAGATTAATAAATAAAAATTTATTTCCTATCACAATTTTTGGTTAGTGTTGATTTTCTAAATATAAAATAGACAGGTCGAAATGCTTTCAAGTTACCATTTCCTGTGCTAAACCTTTTGGTGGAATTTTTATGTGGGTTTAAAATGCCCGGAATCATTAGAACCATGGCAACCCCATATTTGGAGAATGTTGTGAGGTTCAAGGAAGTGGAGGAGAAGAAGTAGAAGGGAAAGGGGAAGGTTTGGATATACCCGGTTTTACAGATCTAGTCAGTAAATACAGTTTTAAAAATTAAATTCATTTTGAGCAACGTTTCGATTTTGAATGAATAAGTCTTTCACATCATGGATGCGTATCGATTGTCGCCGAGCTACGACCAAAACTCCACGGAATTTCAAATCGGCGTAGCCAATGGAAGCTATGAGTTTGGTGTGTGGGTAGAAACAAAGGCGAGAATATTGGCTACATTTTGCGCGGTTTCATACAACTCCCTTGTATCTAATATCTATGACAAGGGTTCCCAACCGGTCGATCACCGTACAAAATTTTGTCGAACCCTATAATTACTATTATGAATTTTGAAAATATTAATTTTTTATATTTTATATTTTTCACCATGCATAAAAAAATTATATCCTGGTTATAGGTTAAATTAGTTTTGATAGATTCGTGTTTATCTGTTAATAAAGCGATTAATTCTCAAAGCTTTGCAGAACTAAAATAAGTAACATCAAATATTCTTATAAGATTCTTGTTGGTGGAGGCGATCCCCGTGAAAATGAATGTACAGAGTAGCTCTTAACCCTTGGTTCATGGGTTACACTGAGAGTATTTTTCGATCTGACATGGAGATTAGATTTGAATTTTATGAAACGCGATTATGTTTTTTATGGAGAAAGGGTGACATTATTTTGCTACTGCGTAATTGGCAACAGGCAAGCAACAACAAAAGTAAAAAACCAAATTAAAATGTATATTGCTAAATTATTAACTTCGACGTGAAATAACTAACCCGGTAAGTACCTCAGCCCTGAACTTCTGTATTATATTACCTATAGCATGTGTCACCCAACGTGTCCATTCAATATAACATACGTCTATAAATAACTCTGATTAATATGTTTGTGTTTATATTTCGGGGATTAACCTTTGCATACATTGTACAAGACATCCTCCATACAGGCATATGTGTGTAAAATCAATTTATTGGATTTATTTGTGTGGGAGTGGGCGCACAAGGGAGTGACGTGATCCGTGCCGACGAGACAGAGTCGTACCAGAAGGTGTTGAATCCCTCACATTCGTGTATGCTCTGCTTAGTTTCAGTGAGGGAAAAGAAATGGGGGAGAGTGAGGTTGGCGTGCACCTGGATCTGGCCATTAAACACGCCTAAAGCCATTTCGATCAAATTTCGATTCTGAATGATGGTCTTTCACCAGGGCAATACATAGGGTATCTTTCACTCTGGAGTAAGGTGCTGATGTGCTACATTTTAATTCAATGTGTGAAAACCAATAGGTTAATATTTGGTACATTGGTATATGGGTAGGTTTTAAACCCATGACCTCTTAGCCCAATGCAAAGAAGCTCATCGTTCTGTCATGGAGTGGAATTAACATGATGGGATCAAGGATAATAGAAAAAAAGAGAGGTATGGCATAGTACCTACTGTAGCCGTTCATTTATCGATGGGCGGAGCCAATGAAAGTTATGAGGTTGGTGGGTAGGTAGAAACTAAGGTGGGGCGTCGCTGTGTTTGAATGCGATTTGCAGTAGTATGGATGAACGATGTTGGCAATACTTTGGTGTGCGCAGTTTCATACGAAAAAGGTTCACGACCAATCTTCCTTGTTTCTTCTATCTATGATTGGAATTAATATGACGTTTTACATAGATTCACTCTACTTTTAAATCGGCTAAAATCTGTTGTATTCACTTAGGTGAAAAAGAACGAACATATTCCAATTGTCGTAAAGTTCAATATTTCGAAAAAATCTTTTTGAAAATTTTATGTTCGTTCAACTCTGCACACATCGTCCCACGCATCTCTGACCTCGCGACTAACCTCAGGGCAATGGTTAGTGATAGATGAATAATTAATCTTTATAACTTATGCAAAACAAACCCCCACCTAATTAGTTAAATCATGTCTACCTGAATACCTACCCGAAGCTTGTACATACCAATCAATCAGCGGAGATATACTTAGGTATACGTTATAATTAGGTATTGTTCGATACAATCGGTACCCCTCTCGGGCGATGGAAGAACAAACATAGGATTACGTAATGATTGTGATGATACTGATGATTATAAGATTTGCAATAATGATATTAAAGGGAATGATGGAATGATTAATTATCTTGCTGGTTGTACAGTTTGCAAATTACAACGTTCTTGTAATCCAGACCTATGTACTCGTGATCTTGAATAAATATAGAAATCCATTAATACAGATATTACAATTAGTTATAGAATCGTCTTTGATGAAATTATTCACATATTGATATGCGGAAGAAGAACATTCGCTCAGTTCACTCAGGCCTGCGATTCTTGAATCTCTACCACAGATTATAATTTGTTTGTGATCTGCACACGTGACTTTCAATTAAGAACTTACGAGAACGATTGCCGAGCAGCGCGAAAATAAATTATCAAAACTATGCGTAAGAAGTTTGCTAACATAGTGCTATTTCAAACGTATTCTGCGATATTTGTGACTGAAGGTTCGCCATATTTTCTCGATAGTCCGATTAATACGAAATCAGCCACTCGGCTTCGGAGAATAGAACCCCAGGATGACTTCAAAATGTTATCGGATAGTGGCAATGTTTCCAATCATTATTTCACATATTATGTATATCATTTTTCCTGCACTCTATTATATACTGTGACGAGACAACAATTATGTCTGTCATACAATAACATGATCAATGATCAAGGAATAGAGCCTACAATAGTCTTGAACCAACTATTAATCTTCTCGCGAAGGCTCACATAGTAGAAATTCTAGGTGCTAATACAGAATTACAATGCCACGAAGATAGCCTTTCCATTTGCAAAAGATATCTTGATATTTGATCCCTAATATAATAGCCATGGAGTGAACAATAACAATACAGCAGAAACTCGCCATTCGTCTGCCTATTTACAATAAAATATCGAAATTCGTGCGATAAATAATAGTAATAAATAATAAGTATTTATTCCGTGTAACGACGATACTGGAACGACATCAAAATGAACGTTGGAGCGCCAAAATGTAACCCTCTCCGACTATTGTTCTACTCATCTCGGGATTCGTGGGTGAGACTGATGGATGAAGCACGGGGAAGTGGGATGTATATCATGATACAGTAAATAAAACCCTATTTAAAAGAAAGAACATAATTTATTGATTCTAAAACCACGATTATCATGGTGGAGCAAAGAGAAGAGTAAAGAGAAGGATTAAGTTAAAACGAAAAGGTTTAAATAATAAATGATGGTTCTTATAGTCCGATTCTTCTCCTCAGCATCATGGAAGGCCTCTCCGGTCCTGATGCTCACCGATTTCCGCCGTCACCTTCAGCGAAGTCTATGACGACTCTTCTGAAGCGCCATCCGCCACGGCTTCTTCCGTGGGGTTCAGACAATGGTATGTGAGGATGCTACCTTATGTCCTGTTTGGTCGTCGATACAGCAACTGACCCTCATGTCCGTTCATCACTCTTCTGGGATTTTCTCCAAAGCAACAGGCACGCGCGGTTTGGTTTCATAGCCTCACAATTTGGCCATCAATAAATCAATAAACTAAAACATACCCACTTCGGGTAAATTCAATAGACGCACTCCGACGTCAAACAAAACAGAAAATTAACACATAATCCCTCCCAAAAAACACCTCGAGCTCGACCGCCCGTGTCAGGTTATATCCGACGCCATGTTGACTTGCTCGCCTTCCGTCGGATGTCTCCCATAGACATTCTCTCACCAATCTCTTCCGTAGACAATCATCATAATCATAGACGCGGGGTCAGTATTTACGTTACAATTCCCCGCTTCCCCGTAAAAATTTTATGCCGCGAAGTGAAGTAAAATTTGACCTAACCTTCCTCTTTACTCTTTTCAATTACAAAAAAAAACTGAAAACAAAGAAAACAAGTAACAACCAATATAAAACAAAAAGCAAAATTGACATACAAAATGGCATATCTTAGTATGACAATACATAAAAAAATCAAGTTGTGATACATTGGTGGTTAAGCATAACCGAAAAGCAAGGAAACACTTCATACTTATAATCCTCAAGCAACTTATAAAATAAAAAAAAATAAACAAGTTACATCAACCAAACACTTCCTCACTTTATGAGAGTCAATCTCTCTAGGTTAACACTTGTGAGGTTTGGAGAACTCAAGCTCCCACTTCAAAATTTTCAAAAAATTATTTTTATTATTATTAATACCCTACTTAACTAATCCTCTCTTCCTCTTAACAAAAAAATTACAATTACAATACAGTTCAACAGGGTTTTTTTTTTATGTATCTAAAGAATTAGACACAGTATACCAATATCCATTGGATAGTTTGCGTATTCACCTCCAAAAATTTTCCTCGTCGTATAGTTATAGAACTATTCGGTTGTCATTTAGCCATTGCTAAATAGTATAAAGATGAGGGTTTACATGTTACAATACCTATCTATTCGTGTGGTTTCAAACAGGTACATTTGTCAATATCTATATATATAAACTTGCAAAGTACAATTTCTCTCGAAATTTTACATCTTCCTATCTTTTCAAATTGGTGCTCGATTTTTTTTTCAAAAATCGACACGGGATACACAAAAATACTTGATAGATTTACGCTGGTGTTAGCAGTGTAAAAATATTATATATTTACTAAACCTATTGGACAAATCAACTTAAAATACTTATCAACATATTATAAGCAGTGGTATTACTAGATCTAAACTATCTACTAATCATCTTCTCCTGTTCAAGGAGGCAGAAGATGTTTACTCCAAATTGGTAAATATTTGTTTGTTGTGAGCATGCATTAGCAGTACTACACTTGATACTTAATACTAATATTATTACAAAAAAATCATACTTTCTAAATATCTATACTATATTCTTTAAGGAAAGAGATACCAACTTACTTTAGACATAATTATAAACTTAGAATATACATTAAACATTATAGTTACTAATTAACAATTAAAACTATTTTATTATCTGTGTGAAAGAAAGTAGCTCAAAATCTCCCAGACAGAATATATTAACTATCCTTTTCGAGTGTGTCGTAGTAATCTCCAAAAATTCTAATTTAACTTTTACTCCGGTGCACTCCAAAAGCATAATTTTAACCTACGGCTAAACAAATTAAATACAAAGAATGCCTACTATAAATATATACATACTGTCAGATAACACACCATCAGACCGGTAACCGATTTAACTTTCATTTAGAGTATTAGGAATTATTAGAGGTAATTAACCGATATACCGTAGCGACAACAATAATATCCGATATATATGTATATATCATGAAAATTCTTAAGTTTAATTTTCGAGGTACACTATTGGTATGTACCTATGTAAAAAAATAATCAAAATTATTATAAAAACAACAAAAAAATCAATCCCCGTTTTTTTTTTTGTTGTTTATTTTGTTAGGGCGCCACTGATCTAAAAGATCAGAGAAACAAAATAATATGTTTCTATTCTAGTCTAATGAGGATAAGTGTCAAAAAAAATATCATCAATAAATTAGAATTTGTGTTTATTCTGAGCACCTGTATTGAAGGTACCAAACTCCAGTACATGTGACCACAATAACACATTTGAAGAAAGAAGTGGAGCGACATGAAGGATTGGTAGTCCCACATGCAACCACACTGTCATATTCATCTTTAAGAGACGCGTACTATCTCTTTTTTTTTTTTTTTTTTAAATAGCGGATACAATTCCTCTTTCGAATAACTGTTTATGTTATTGAACTCCATTGTAAACAGAATTAAATTACTTATAAGTATTTATAAATTATCCGAGACGCAAACAACCGTGTACACGCAACACCATCTATTGTCAAAATCATGAAACATTTTAACTTCATTTATTTAAATTTATTTGCATTAGTTTTAGTTACCGACGCCAGGAAATGCCTGTGTCGCAAAAATAAATACCGTTTCTTTCAAGAATAACAATGTCACAAATATGCCAAAAATTACGACAATTAATATTTACCAACCTTCTAATGGCGTGATCGCTGACCTCATGTATGCACACATATACATAAACAATATTATGATATAATTAATAATATTTCTGTATCAATCAATACATCACACAACACGAACTTCACCCATCAATTCCCGAGTCCGTGTCCATAATATCTTAAATATTATTCACAAAAAACGTTGGGCGCCAAAATGTAGCGTTAAAATGTAACCCTCTCCGGCTATTGTTCTACTCATCTCAAGATTCGTGGGTGAGAATGATGGATGAAGCACGGGGAAGTGGGGTGTATATCATGACACAGTAAATAAAACCCTATTTAAAGGAAAGAACATAATTTATTGATTCTAAAACCACGACTATCATGGTGGAGCAAAGAGGAAGAGAAAAGAGAAGGATTAAGTTAAAACGAAAAGGTTTAAATAATAAATGATGGCTCTTATGGTCCGATTCTTCTCCTCAGCATCATGGAAGGCCTCTCCAGGTCCTGATGTTCACCGATTTCCGCCGTCACCTTCAGCGAAGTCTATGACGACTCTTCTGAAGCGCCATCCGCCACAGCTTCTTCCGTGGGGTTCAGACAATGGAATGTGAGGATGCTACCTTATGTCCTGTTTGGTCCTCGATACAGCAACTGACCCTCTTGTCCGTTCATCACTCTTCTGGGATTTTCTCCAAAGCAGCAGGCACGCGCGGTTTGGTTTCATAGCCTCACAATTTGGCCATCAATAAATCCATAAACTAAAACATACCCACTTCGGGTAAATTCAATAGACGCACTCCGACGTCAAACAAAACAGAAAATTAACACATAATCCCTCCCAAAAAACACGTCGATCACGACCGCCCGAGTCAGGTTATATCCGACGCCATGTTGACTTGCTCGCCTTCCGTCGGATGTCTCCCATAGACATTCTCTCACCAATCTCTTCCGTAGACAATCATCATAATCATAGACGCGGGGTCAGTATTTACGTTACACGTGACAGCTGTTTCGGCGTTTAAGGCCATTTTCAAACTGTGGTTAATCCACACTGTGACGACTTATTTATATGATTTGATTTACTCCCATCCCATTCTAATTTGGACGGGTTTTTAAATATAATAAAGATTTATTATCGGTAAAACCGATTTAGTTAGAAAACCATTAAAATTCTAACCAACTGTTTTTTATTAATTAACACAATTTTAATTATTAATTGATAAACTAAAGTTTTTAAGACAAGATTTTTGTGCATAGCGCAAAGGGTAACAATTATTTTTATAAACAATAATTATTAATAATAATAAGCCGACGTAGCTCAACGGTAGAGCATCTGACCGGTAATCAGAAGGGTGCAGGTTCGAGTCCTGTCGGCGACATTTATCTTTTCTCGGAAGGTTTTTTTTTAATTTGGATGAGTGTTTCAGGCTAATAATTATTTTTTATAAAAATAATTGTTACAATTTTAATTGTTTTATGCAGTACACCTCTTCAACTAAATGCCACAATTTGGCTGTGCGTGATGTTGTGAAGCCGATGGAAGTAAGGAAGGGAAAGAAATGGTGAAGGTGAAGGTTGGAAAGTATTTGGTCAAAAAAAATAGATGATTATGTTGTTTACTAAACCGAGATGGTTGAAAATCCGCAACCAAGCGAAACAATAAGCCTTTGGAAGTCTGCTTGTTTGGCTCGCGAACGAAGTACTCTAGGGAGAAAAAATTCGCACATTTTTTTCCTGTAAATTCTACGCCAACGTTACGGTTTTTAGTTCGCAACCATGTTTTCGTAATGATTTATGGAGCTATGAAATATGATTTTATCCATCAGAAACAAGACAACACGACATATTATGCGTTCTAATTGTTATTTAGAATAAAAAAAATTAACGGATCATTGTTACCATACCATCGGACAACAATTAAACAAAATACACAACACGAAATAAGATGAACAACAGAAAAATAACACCATATACATATAATATAAGAATGTAATTACAAAAATAAACGATTGGTAACTATGTGGCGTCATTATTAATTAAATAATTAAAAATACACTTTGTTTACACCACTTTTGTAAAAATAAATAAATATTTCTACATGTTTCAATAGCGATACTATCATCCTCAGGGATATATGAATACATTAAATTTAAATAAATGTGGTGTAAGCAAAGTGTATTTTTAATTATTTAATAAAAATAAACATTTGAGAGAACATTCAAGTCACAGCCTGAACAAGGTTTTGTTAGAGTCCATGATTTTAGACATAGTGGAGAATGGTATCCATAAATAGAAGTGTTGATTTAGGTAAAGCAATCCATTGATTCTTAGTCTACGGTGAGGTATGTTGAACTGGATGAGTTTCAACGAGGAAGGTGAGTCAATTATACAATTTTTTACAAGTTTTTGTTCTATGATAAAAACACTAATGAGTTTTATAGTAAATAATAATAACTGACAATAAGTATAAACATTACTAAAAAAACAATGCTGAGTCTCGGGCAAAGCCGGGTTGTGACTACGTGATTTTAAAAATATAAATTAATTTAAGCTTCAAGAATCAGTTAATTTAATATAGAGGTTTTTAAATTATCGGTTCATTTCCAATCCGTTCCCCATTACCGAATCAACTCCACAAATAAAACAAACCCAATAGATTTCGTACAGGAAATTTAATAAGGGCTCATTGCAATCAGCAACCGACCCCCACCCTTTATTTATTCGGCCACCGATCCTTCCTCCCACCCATCTCCTTCCCTTCCCCTACCCTATACCGTGGTGCTGTTATTCTACGCCATACCGACGGGGAAATATCGGCAGTGAGCCCCGGGGCTTGGCTTTATTCGATGGGCAAATAATACTTCGTTTGTGGGTAAATTGGTATTTAAATATTGGGTAAATTAGAGATTTTTTCCCTTCACTTTTGGTACATACAAAAATATTCACCAGTAAGGTGCAGTCATCGAAAATGACTAAAAATATCACCAACTTTTCTTAACCAATGTAGTTTACTTACTTTACTTTAACCAATTTAACTCTCTCTTCTACAAATTATACTTAGCGATCTCTTCTATGTAGTTAATTTAATTCTCTCTTCTATATAGTTAATTTAAGCTCTTTATTCTGTGAAGTTAATTTAAGTTCTCCCTTCTGTTAAGTTAATTTAATCTCTCTCTTCTACGCACTTAATTTTAGGTCTTTCTTCTATGTACTTAATTTAAGCTCTCTTTTCCGCAAACTTAATTTTAGTTTTTTCTTCTACGAAATTATACTAAACTCTCTTTTCTATATAGTTAATTGAAGCACTGTCTTTTATGAACTTAATTTAAGCTCTTCCTTCTTTATGGTTAATTTAAGCTCTGGCATTCATGTAGCTAATTTCAATTCTTTCTTCTATGTAGTTATTTTAAGCCCTCTCTTCTATGTATTATTTTTTCCTCTCTCTTTTATGTAGTTAATTTGAGCTCTCTCTTCTTTGTAGTTAATTTAAGCTCTCTCTTCGTTTTATTTTAAGCTTCTCGCGAGAGCTTTCATTGCTCCCGATTGTTCGGAGCTTTACAACACCTCCATCGAAGTATGTTGTGAGGCTAATCGGATTGGGTAAGGGAAGAAGATGGGTGTAGGGAGGTTGGACAGTACCCGGAAATTCAGATTTGGCCACCAAACATAGCTAAAGCAATTTCAAGCAAGGCTTCAATTCAGAATGGTGGTCATTCACCAGGGCGATACTTAACAGAACTACAACTGCCACATTGACTGAGTTTTGGTCAAAAGCATTATTTCACATGTTTTCGGAAAGGAACTTAGGCTTTAGTGCAAGCAATGGTCATGCTGAATGTCCCGGAGGTTCAAATATTTAGGCCTATTTTTGCTTTCCAAAGGGTGAGGAATAACGCCTTAGATTAAAACCCTTTAAACCCTTGGATACAATATTTTATTCATATTTAACAAGTTGCCATATGAATTTAAAAACAATTGCTATGATTTCTATGACGAAATTCTCACTGATGTTAAAGTGTTTGCCTTTGGAAAGCGACCTTGTGTATTGTTAACAAATATGATGGTCTCCTTGGTTGTATATCTCCTAGATATCAGCTGTATTGGCAGTATTTTGCTATTTATTCTATTGTTTTTTTAAACTGATATCTTGATCTCCTTTATACCTGGGGATGTCTTTAAAATTATTAAGTTCCACTATCATATTAATAGTCTTTTCTCACTGTAATAAAACTGAACTACTTTATAATATATCTCAACCTTTTTTGATACTTGCTGATATCTTGATATTCTTATAACATAATGCAATTGACATGGTGTAATTGTAGTCTGTATCACTAAAACAAAACTCTTCCACTGTTTTTCATTTTTTTTTTTTTGTCTACTTGTGTACATTGATCACAACATGCATGTACCAATATTTTTTTTTATTATTGCTCAACTATTTGGATGATTATTTTAATTTATTATTGTTTTATATGTAATATTTGAACTAAACTCCTGCCGCCAAGCTACTGCAAGGGTATAAATTTCCATCGTACGAAAAATAATATTATACTCGTACAATAAAAATAAAATGGTTGTCTCGTCCTTCTTCATTCCTGATGTCTCTACTACCGACACTTCGATTTGTCATTCCACCTCACGAAACTCAGAGATATTGGAGATGATACGCATTATAACCATCACATTTAGTTTGATGCGGAGTCCATATCTCGTTAGCGTACTCCAGTTTACTTCTAATAATGCCATCGGACATCTAGCTATCTGAAAGTTTGTGGCAAGTTGGAGTGAGCGTATACGTGGTCCGATAATGTTAGTTTGTGATCAAATACCATACCGAAACCAATCTTCTATTAACTCGAGATAATATTCATCCTTTTATGCTTCTGGGAGCTAATTATTGAGTGAACCCAGGAGAAACATAATGCAGCACTAAAAGCAGAAATGAAAAGTTAATATGAGTAAATCGCCTCCCCCTCCCCCTGCGATATGGGATATAGGTGATATAGGCATGGCTGCCATTATTGTTGGTTCGCGGCACGACGGAGTAGTGGTTGGTTTGATTGTGTTTAGTCTCATGTGCAGGCGACGCCATAATAATTTATTCAGCAGCCAGGGTTCGACTCCCGGGAGGGGCACATCGCGTGACCGAGCGAGCTTTCTGCCACCGATAGCTGCCTCGGCCCCAACACCCACCGCCACTGGCACATCCACCGCCTTCCTTAAGGTTTCCCAACTGTCGTGGCCGTTTTATAAAGTTATTTATTTAATAAATAAAATAGAAAAAGTACTTTTACACCACTGCACTTATTAGTTATTTATTTTTTCACTTGTAACAAACACTTTGTGGGTATACATAATTATAAATTAAAATAAAATAACTTAGTTTGAATACCACTTTTTATTTTTATATGTTAACCAACCGGTTTCAGTTCAGCCTGAACCTCCATCAGGGCTATACAAAAATAACCCTGATGAAGGTTCAGGCTGAACTAAAACCGGTTGTTTAACATATAAAAATAAAAAGTGGTATTCAAACTAAGTTATATTATTTTAATTTATGGTTATTTACACACTTGTTTTATTTTATTTTAGAAACTAATAGTGGACATATAGTAGTTTTAGAAAATTATTACAAGGATCGGTACCAATGATATGTTTCTATGAAATGATATCTGTAATAAAAATACACACACACACATCTCTGTATATTTTTTTTAATAGGGCGGAGTCAGTACATGCTAGGAAATGATTTGAGGTAAAGATACAACGGAATATGAAAAATGTTTATAGTTTATAAGTGTATGTGTATCTATGTGTTTGGATTGTGCTATGTAGTGGAGAGTTGTGAGTTGATTAAGTTACGAGTAAATTTTTTTTTTATACATTTGTGTCCAATACAATGTGTCCAATAGCCCAATATTAGGTATATTCCCTATAATCTCGTAAAATTTCCCATCCCATAATCACCTGTTCAGGTATTCCTTGGTATTCCATTATGTACACTTCTGTCTCTTTCGCTCGGTTATTATGTCAGATTTCTATTTCATGCTATCTCATGTTTTCTTTGTTCTATGTTATGTTCTGTCATATTCTATTTTGTATATATAAACACACACTATGTATTTTTGATCAGTTTAATTTTTGTACCCTGAATATGCTTATGTTAAGCGAAACCGGTCGGTCGTAATAAAATTAAATAAAATTCTCGTGGTTATAAACAAAGTTATAGTTTTATTTTCATTAAAAATTTTCTTAAATGACGTAGGGAGTCAAAGAGATTATTGAATGTTTGCAGAATACAGGAAATTATATTATAACTTACTTACTAACTAACTAAATAACTAACTAACCATCACGCCGATTTTGCAGGGGTAGACAGAGAGGATGGACCGCCAAACAAGTCGGTCTTGGAACACACTCGTTGCTTTATTCACATTCGTACATCGTCTCATACATACCCTTCTGTTATTCTGACTCTTGACATGGCCGACTCAAGTATTTGGAACACATTAGTGCCATGTCTTGCTCGTGCATCGCTAACTTTTTCTTCCTTTCACATTCGGATCTTATCTTACAAAATAAAACCCAAATATCTCATTTACTTGTAATGTTTGCTCTGACGGCCCCCCTGGTTGAGGGATAAGGCTCTCGAATACGAATCTAAATGTCGCAGGTTCAAATTCCGGCGTGCGCATTTAAAGTTCATTGAAAAATTTATGCTGTACATAACATATTTGCAGGACGTTTTAGAGTGGTAGATACTCTCATTATCGCCCTGGTGAAAAACCACTATTCATAATCGAAATGTTGTTTCAAATGGCTTTACCCGTATTTGGTGACCAGACCTGAATAGTCAGGTACTTCCCCACATTCCTCTCTTTTATCTCCTTCCTTTCCATACTACCTTCAGTCTCATAACATACGTTAATTGGGGATGCCATAGTATTACTGAATCCAGACGGTTGGGAGCAGTTGTGCGGTATTCCCATAAAAAATGGCGGTATTGAAAGCATCTTTTACTCTCTGCAAATATCATCAATATCGACGATAATGATACTAAAAATATATATTAAAAAAAAAAAACAAACTTGAAGAAGCCCAGCTTAATAAAGATAGAGAAGCACCATTATTCAATTACAATGGACGCTAGGTGTACGCTGAGGCTATCCAACAATTTCATATCAATGTAAATAAGTGTCAGTTGGGTCCATGCCCAAGTAGCCCCGGTGGCACGCGATGTTTGTAATCGGAGCGGACATAATGTCATTTGTTTTTGCCACCCCGGCCCCTAGTGGTCGACCCACCCCACTCTACCCTGCCGCCGTTTAATTTAAAATGGACGGTTCACGTATCGAAATCAGGGCTGTCACTCTGATGGAATTTTCGCAAATTTATGGAATCCAATGGCATTCATTAAAAAAAATGTACTTCGGGAAATTGATTATCATCAGAAAGGTATTGCATCCTCTCCCCAGATATAAAACGAATAAAAAAGTTTAATGAACACAAGTCAAGGATTAAATTCTGGCTGAAAGAGATCAATGAAACAACCTTAAAAACAGCCACAAAACCGGCAAAGAATACGTACCTGATTAGATCACATTAAAGTAAATAACTCTAGTCCTCCTCAGTACTGGACCCCCTAGTGAGGAGGACAAAGAAAAAACACTAAAATATCGAATAGTTTACAATATATATTAAATATAATTTTGTATTTTAAGCTGTTATTATGTATTTTCACATGCTTATCAATAGACACTAATAATTTATTTTTTTAAATCTGCATAATATTCATTCGACAGTATCCAGTGAAGCTTTATTCCATCGTTACAGCTACGACGGAAGTTCTTTTCTCATTTTTTGGAAGGTTTTCGCAAATTTAATGCGTTCGTTGTCATATTTTACTTAATTAATTTAATTTAATTTTTATATAATTTTACAGAGTATAACATAAGACAAAGACCATAATGTGAAGAACACATAAGCAATAAAGCCTTTATGAGCTTGTATAATAACAAAGATAGAAACCAAGAATATCTGTAAATAATAAGATTAAGCGTCTATTGAAGGTATAAAAAAAATTAGGTCTGACGTAAGATAAAACAATGAAAAAAATTTAATAAAATAAAATGAAGTAAATAATAATTCAAATTAAATGGTTTATAATATTTCTATACATAGGAAACAGATAATAAAATACAAGAGTAAAATGTAACTGGGAAATTTGTCGCATACATCCAAGACGAATTCTAATAAGGATATTAGAATGACGTGTACCTATTATAACATAATAAAATATTTTAAATACCCAATAACATATACCTGGTTACCCGTAGTTCATGTAACTATAGGACAAAAACTGCTTTAAAATTGTATTTTGCAAATAGGACGGAGATCACAGGGGAAAAAACACAACCAGAAATAATCATCTGTTCAAATAAAAGCTGACACGAATGACATTACATATATTTTTTAAAACCCATAGATTCAGAAAACACACAATGTAATCCTTTTTCAAAAGGGTAATCAACCAACCCGGAAGTAGTTTTAAAAAATATAATAAATAGTACCGTCAGCAATAAAACAAATTTCAATTTATAAATAAAAACAATATTAGAAAGCAGGGGGACTGCTGACAGCGATGCTATATATACCATAGATTTAGTTTTAATTGTGCCAGTCTGACGATGCCCGCGATAGGGTGAAACCGGTCATCTCGAAAATAAATAAGTGGAAAAAGTTACCAGGGTTTTTTAATAAAAAAAATCATTTTAAAATGGAATTCCATGAATTGACAGTTTCAAAATTAAAAATAATTTCTATAAATTTTATATTTAACTAACTAACTATCACGCCGTATCGCCGCAGGGGTAGGCAGAGAGAACGAATCGCTAAACAACTCGATCTTGGCATACACTTCTTGCTTCATTCACATTCATACATCGTCTCATACATTCTCTTCTATTATTCCGACTTCTGACATGGCCCGACTCAAGTATTTGATTCACTTGATCGTGCCATGTCTTCCTCGGACGTCCCCGGCTCCTTCTTCCATTCACATTCGCGTCATACATTCTTCTTACACTCCTTTCTTCGTTCATTCACTCCACATCCCTATCTTAATCTTACTCATTACGCTTACATCAGCCTTGTATTCTTTACCAATTTCAATATTTTTCACACGATCATACATGGTTAAGGCCATCCACCGGCTAAAATTTTAACGAAATCACGCGCTCCTTATGCAGGCGACAAGGTTGAAAATCCCGCTGTACATCGGCCGCATGTTTCGATTTCGGCAAAAAAAACATCACCAAAATGCGTGTTTTATTCTATTCTGTAAAGCTCAGACATAATTATTGAAATTTTTTACGGTCATATTCTAAAAAACTTAATTTACCACAATGAACAATACAAAAATATGGAAAAAAGAGTTCATAGGTAGGAGATTTTGCGCTTTAAACATTTTTTTAATGTCTCATACTTTATTTTTTTCTTAGCTTATAAAAAGACATACCAAAAAAGTGGACGGTTAAATGAAAGGCCATGGTGTGATCTATTTGCAGTATTTAATTCAATTATCTATGATATTTCTAGGCCAACAAATTCTCAAACCGAAAACACACGATTTTGCATTACTTCCCATTGCATCGCTTTAAGCCTTAAGATTAGATATTAAATTAAGGTTTACAAGGTTCAATAAGTTATTCCAATAAATTTAAAAGTCAATATTTGTTCAATATAAATAAAAAAAATCGGATGGGTATATCCGAGACACTATCTAGTTTGCAAATAAATTTTAAAAGAACATCGCAATTATACACTAACAAAAAGATATTCGCCAAAATATGGGAATTGATTGATACGGTATGAGTAATTCTTAAATTGAGGTATGTTATCGATAAAATAATGAGGTCTCATTAACTGATTGGTTAAGAGCGATAGTCTTGGTGAGACAGAGATCCTGGGTTCGATTCCTAGATGCGTTAGTTAACTTTTTATTTTCTATTTTCTGTTTCGTATTTCATTACAGATTTGTTAACAGTGTCTTCAATTGTTAAAAAACTAAACTATTCATTATTGTCCAAATAATGAATAGTTTAGCTTAATTATTTTAATAGTTTAGTTTTATTACTATAAAAAGCTCACAGAATATCCTCATCATGGAAGCCCGCCTCAGTCCAGCCTCCAGCATCGACGCATACTGGAGAAAGATATTAGCCCCTCCCAACTTAAATGCCGCAGTACCTTAAAGGCTTTATTTTGATGTATTTAATTTTTATTTGTTATTTTTTTAAATTTTTGTTTTATGTGTGATGTATATTCACCTACTATCGTATTATTATTTATTTCTTAAACTTTTTGTATATATATATATATTTTTTTTTATAACTATTGCATGTATATTTTGTACGGAATGTGTGGACTGCACTAACCTACTCACATATCGGAATAAACACTTATTATTATTATTATTGTACTAAGCAAAATTGACTGTCTAATAAATGGCATTATCACATTATCAGATTAATATTAATAAAAAGTGTTTAATCGTGTCATTAAAAATGTCTACTGAGCAGTGTATGGCGTTGTAATTTCTTAATATCTTCGGTGAAGGATAGAAATATCCCGTATTTGTATTGCTGGCTTTAATATACAAATTGCCTTGAATTCTCATTGTAGATTTTCTTGTTGGTGTATTTGTTAGTATGTTTGGTGTGTCAGTTTTTGTGAAAAAGCAATACATCAGAAAGTTTACGTCTGGCTGTCAGAGATTGCAGTTTATAGTGCGAAAAATGATCATTCATCAACTGAACAGGGTTAATTTTATATGAATGGATTCGATTCTGTAATTATGGTGTTACAATTATATATGTAGACATAAATATAAATCTGCACATATTAAAAACAATGTAAGTTTGTTTGTTTGTTTGTCCTGGATTTTCTCGAAAATCATTGGACCGGTTTCTCTGAAAATAGCACAGTTTGTTCTTATTAGTGCCTGGAAGCTTTAGAGAGTAGTTTGAATGAAATACAGTATGTAAAACTGTTGCTATAACGTTTTATAATCAATATGAAAAACATTGAAACCGCCATGTTTTATTTAGGTTAACCCATAGAAAACACGAGTACCTAAGAACTTAAGTACTTAAGAACTTTATGATTTAGATATATTTTGAAAAAATAAACGTTTCGAATGAAATAAAATATTCAAATGAATGTTTCTTCATTTGAAGATAGTTACTTTCGCTGTCAAATCAATTATTATTTTTTAACACTGTGATAAAAAAAAACATAGAAGAGAAAAAATACTTGAAAAACAAGCACACCCTTCGCAAAAATTTGTGTTATGTGGTTTTAATTTTTATTTCTGTTAATGACCCACTTCTCCTGTAAAATTATATCCATTGTTTGCTTGTATGATAAAGTTAAAAAAATATATTTTATAACTTATTTAATATTTAATACATCCTAACAATAGGTAGATATTTAAAATGCATAATATTTTGTAGTAAATAGTTAATTTACACAATTATAACATTTACGTCATAGTATCCGGCGAAGGTTTATTTCAACGTTACGGCTCTGAATTTGAAATCTTATTTTAGAAATCTTATTTTTATTCGTTCGATATAAATAAGGTTTAAAATTTTTACATACAAATACAACCGGCTTACAATTAGATAAATTTGAAAATTTTAGAAATGAGAAAAAGTATTAATAGCGAATTAAATTTAATAAATATTAAATATTTTTTAAAAACAATTATCTCTTAAATTTATTTTTTTATCTTAATATTAATAATAATTTATTTTTTAATTTCTAATATAAAATTGTTATTCAATGTTTTACAATAATTTTTTTTGGCATTTTTTATTAATTAATTACGTACTTTAATTAATTTTTATTTATGTTTATAATTTGTATATTCTTAAATTAATGTTCTAATTTTGATCATTTGTCTATACTTGAAATTATTTTTTAATATTAATATATTCCTGAGGATGACAGCATTACTGTCGAAATATGTAGATATATTTATTTATTTTTATAAAAGTGGTGTAAACAAAGTACATTTTTGATTATTTAATATATTTTATTTATTTACTGATAGCTTTCGATCCTCTACGGATCTATCTGCGGCCCCCACTTTTAAAACCACTGGCCTAGAGTACCGAAAAACATAAACACCCCTGCACTAAAAAAGCGCATGTTTCCTTCGTAAAACCTATAACAACCCATGCAAATTAAATTGATTACTGTTATAATTACAGGCCTGATTTTAATTGACCTTTTATGCGATCTTCCGTACGATCATTCGCTTTTTCAATTACCCATAAGCACATATATTTTTACCACACGCACTTTTATTTAAGTATTTTTTTTATAATTGTTTTAAATGTGTTTGCTTAACTGTCTGGGTTTATCACGTAATTATCGGGACCAACATTTCCCGTGCAATTTTCTGTGTATTTTGTTGAGTGTCATCATATCGCAGCGGTAAGGCTTTTATTTTTTTTTATATGCGTCCGAATGTTGTCAGATTGAATATTATCGTTCCTAAATATTTTCTAGGTGTGTAATCTGAAATAAATCACTTTAGTTAAAAGGGACTATAGCTACTTGCGTCTACCTGCTCAATTGGCAACTAAGATTTATTATTTCGACAGCCATCAAACACATGAAGCATGGCGACAGTAGTGACATCTAAATTTCTTTTATATTCGCCGGTTTTCCCTAATAGAATCGCTCTCTTCCATCTGCTCGGCAAGATTAGAATATCCCCCTTTGTCCCGTAATCAATTTATATTACTTGTTATCTCGTATTCTTATTAATACTGTGTCATAAATTTTTATAACCGCCATACAAATAAATCAACTTGTGTTGACGTATTGGTGGGTCGCTTAATTAATTGGAGACTCTAACACTTGCTCTTTGATTAACGCGTTATATTAAATATTATATCAACACGTAATTCTCAAATATGTTGATACAAAAGTGATCATTGATTCCTGACCATACATTATTAATGCTGCAAACTAATTATTTCGATCGCCCTCAGTACAAAGAGAACGAGTTAAAATAAAAAAGGTTCGTTATTCTAGCATTTATTATAACATTTTAGTCACCTGCTATATTATTAATTTGGGACTTTTGAAGGGCTAAAAAATCGCTTACTAGCTGAAGGTACAAACTTTTATACCCTCATGACTGGTGGGGTAGAAAATACGGAAAAAAGAAGAAAATTGTTTTAATATATATATAAATCAATGTAAGTTTGTTTGTTTGTCACTGGGCCGGTTTCGCTGAAAATAGCACACATTGTTTTTATTAGTGCCGGGAAGGTTTAGAAAGTAGTTTGAATGAAATCCAATATGTAAAACTGTTGCTATAACGTTTTAAAATTAGTATCAAAAACATTGAACCCGCCATGTTTTATTTAGGTCAGCACATAGATATAAAACTCTGGTAAGCCACATAATGCATATTCAAAAGACGAAGGTTTTTTTGGGTAGAATATTTTCAAAATGGAAAACACGAGTAGGTACCTACTTTAGAACTTTATGATATAGATATATTTTGAAAAAATGAATGTTTGGAATGAAATAAAATATTCAAATGAATGTTTCTTTATTTGGAGATAGTTACTTTTGCTGTCAAATCAATTATTGTACCCGAGCAAGGCCGGGTACACATCAGCTAGTAAATAAATAAAAATGAGACAAGTGGTTGCATACGGTTTGCAGAAGATGACTTACCCAAAGAGAAAAAACAATTTTTTTAACACAAAAATATTTTAAAAACTTACTTATTTTATAAAATAGATACTTATTCACGCAGAATTAAAATGAATCCAGAACTCGTGAATCTAATTGAGTATGAAGCCATCGTGAGGTTCTATAGGTTAACGTTACAAAGACTGCGATGCTGGTCATGTAGAAAGAATGTCAGATGGAGAGGCGTGCATCGCCGTATGACCAAAGATGTGTTTAGTTTTTAAAGATTTTTCTATTCAAACTGTCAAAAATTTTCTAAAATTTGATCTAAATATTTAATTATGACAATGTACACTTAAATTGAATCCCGATGGCGTATTACGGAAAGTAGGCAATAATCAGAAAAAATAATTAATTGACAAAATGATAGAAAAGGAATAGTTTAATAATGCGTCCATAAACGTTATTTCGAGAAAGTAGATAATAATTTTCATCAGTTAATTTAAAAGTTTTTTTAAATTTTTTTTTTTATTAACAATTAAAATCTGCTAAATTACTTTTGTAGTTTGTCAACACGTATATAAAATACACTACATTTTAAAAAATTACATAAGGAAATTTAGAGCTTAATTTATTATGCAATCCATTAAAACATTGTAAAACATCCATCGACAAACAAAATTCTTTCCAGATTATATTTTAAATATCCGACCAATCACAAATATACACAAAACTAAGATATATTTTTATAAAAAAACTTCTTTGAATACTTTAACCAATGAAAATATGCAAAAATGCAATACTCCCCAGGGAGGTTGGTACCCAGAAGGTTTGCACAGGTAAATATATCCATAGATGTGATTTGTACGGAGGAGGGAGTTAAATGTAAAAACACATGCACACTGGTGCACTCATAAGCTCCTATAAAAATGCATTTTTGCATACGGTAGTGTGATGGAGATGCACCTGCGGCTTATGTGATCAGTGTGGCAAGAAATCAAGGAAATATGAAAATGAATTTTTTAATGCGAAATTTTTTGTTTGCTATGTAATTTTATTTAACATGGGTCTAAAAATCTTATATCCAACCAATTACTACTGACTTACCGATTCTAGTTGTTCCGTATTGGGAACCAAATGACGGTCTTAATAATACCCGTTATATCTCCCTTTCTCTTAAGGTCAAACATGTGTTTTAGAAAGAGAGAACACCAGATCTCAATTTACATCATATTTTGATAGTAGACTTAA
Source organism: Halesus radiatus (assembly GCA_022606495.2). Classification (NCBI taxonomy): domain Eukaryota; kingdom Metazoa; phylum Arthropoda; class Insecta; order Trichoptera; family Limnephilidae; genus Halesus; species Halesus radiatus. The sequence goes on from JAHDVE020001357.1 coordinate 72,172, forward strand.
ATGGTTTTAATCAGTCGTTGATGATTGTGATAATTTTCTATAAAATATAGATATAGCTAACTATCACGTCGTTTCTCAGCAGGGGTAGGCAGAGAGGACGGACCGCCAAACAACTCGGCCTTGGCATACACTTCTTGCTTTATTCACAATCATACAACGTCTCATAAATTCTTTTCTGATATTCCGACTTCTGACGTAGTCTGACTTAAGTATTTGATTCACATGATCGGCTACTTCTTCTATCAATATTCGCGTCATATATTCTCCTTATACTCCTTTCATAGTTCATTCGCCCTGCATGCCAAAACCATCTAAGCGTCTCTTTCTTAATCTTACTCGTTACGCTTATATCAGCCTTGCATTCTCTACGAATTTCAACATTTTCACATGATCGTACATGGTTTTTTCACACATTCGCTTCAGAGATCTCATTTCTACAGCATTCATCTACTTTCATCCTTCTGCCAGTTTCATGCCTTACTGCCATAAATCAGGGTTTGTATCAACACTCCATTGCGGACTGCTAGCTTCGCTTCTTTCGACAATTTTTTGTTAGCTCTAACCACATTCAGTCCTCCGTTAATGGAGTTTCCAGAATTCAACCTTCTTTCAATATCCCTATCAGTCTTTCCATCTCTCGTAAACATACTTCCTAAATACACAAACACATCGACCAGCTCCAAGTATTCATCATTCATAATAATATTGTGTCCTTTATAGATATAGGACACAATATTATTAAAAAATAAATTAATTTAAAATTACTTAATTATATACCCGACGCAGAAAGCATAGCTTTCGAAACCTCTTGATATGCGTAGATTAATAAAGTGGTGATTACAAAGTAATTTTTAATTCATTTATTAATAATGACACCAAAAAGTGAATACCAATCTCTAGAAGAAATTATACAAAATATTATAATTGGTGATGCGTGTGGTACCATGATAACTAACGTTAAAATTAGAATGATGAAGTTTGAGTCGGAGGATAAGGGTCCAATTTCGTTGTCAGATTTGGATATTGCGATAGAAACGGATTTTCAAGTGTGTTGAATCTTGTAAAAAGTAACTGCCACATCCAAACCTGTGACATCTGAAACTTTTAAGAAAGGTATTTAGGGATTTTGCGGGTTTTACGGGCATGTGCGTGGTATCAATGGAAAATAATGAAACAAATGATGGTGTAAAATATTTCAGAATAGACGCTAGTCTCACACTGAAAAATGTACGTTGAGAACATTATTTAATTATTTTTTAAACTGTTCCCTGTTAACCGGAGTCAGTGAGACTACGGCATCCCCAATTGGGGTATGTTGTGAGGCTGAAGGGTATTGAACACAATTTTATTAGATAAATTTTCTTATGCCCGATTCGTAGTCGATAACCTTACCCCTCGAAAATAGGTCTTCGAAATCAATGAATAACTCATTAATTTCATTTTTAATGATTACCTACCTACTTTTTAAATATCGAATTGAATGCCAGATATTTTTTTTCTGCAAATGCAAAATAATTAAATGAAATATTTTCGCCTTCATTTTTTGAGCCACACTGCACAAAAGGGCGTCTCTACAACCACTAAACTTGAGCATTCACAAACATATATCACGACAAATCGCGTCATGGTGACACCCCCCACCCCTTGACACATAGCCGTCTCTCGCTCCCTCCCCACCAACAATCATCAAGCCCAAAAGAGACGCCGATACATTCCTCAGCTCCTCTGCCAGCGTGTGTTGTTTCACCTAATCAAGGTTTTAATGACAGGTAGCATTCTGACTTCAAAGGACTTAGCCAACAGTGTGTTAGTAATGCAAATAATGTCGTATGGAGAAGTGTTTTCAAGTGTGTGTTTGATGTTTTTTTTCATGCACTTAAGCTGTGCAAGCAAAAAGAAAAAAAAGTGATATGTTTTTTTGTGGAGACGTCAGTACTTACCTACATACTTAAAGTCTTCCATTTAAAAGTAGACAAAAATTGAGGACGCTGGCGACGCTTATATGGCAACACAAAGATGGCTCATCAAAAATAAAGCAACTGTAAAAAACACAATGGTCCAAGTGCAATTTTTTTTTACTTTAATTAGTGATACTTTTTTATTATTAGTTCACATGTATTACAAGTTGGATAAATAATAAAACAAAACAAAATCACGTTCACAGATAGATAAATAATCAATTTAAAAAAAAATCTTATTATTGTCCTTGTTTCTTTAAAATGAACTGTCAAATGTGAATATGTGAAAACATTTGAATGTGAATAACACATTTCAAAGACAAAGTCAGCAGCGTGGTATTGCCAGAGTAATGAGATTTTGTAGTTGTCAAATAATTAATATTTACAACAAAATGCCAAGCTATATGTGAGGTGAGTAGTTACTGAAAATTTAATGTTATTTTTTTACAAAAAGCATTTCTCGCTGAATCATTTTCAGGCTACTATTCTTCGAACTATGGCAGCTATGCGGCATATCATCAGTTTCAGTTCCATTGGAATGAAAAAAAAGAACCGAATCTATCCCAAGACTGGGTTTGGTTGTACATTTTTGGTAAATATTTTCAGTTGGGACTCCTACACAACAAAATAAACAAAAACAATATTTGCAAATGCGAAATACATTTTAAATTTTTTTTTTAATCTCTTTATATGGAAACGCGTAAATATTAAAGAACTGACGCCATTTTTAATATTAATATGAAATTACATGTGTCGAAAGTGCCAACTGCATAAAATGGATATTTAAAACGTAGGTTGTTACGTTCGTAGTTTTGGTTTTTTGTAAGATAAAAAAAACCCAAACTAAGAACATATAACCTATTCTTTTATTTCAGCAAAATGGTTTTTATTTCTTGCTATGAATCTGAAAGTATTTTTTTTTTAAATTATGCGTATTTCAGTTGCGTCCCCAACTTGAAAAATTTAACCAATTTTTTTTTTCAGATAATAATTTTTAGAGCATGCCATTAATTAATGTCAAACGTTTAGGGTCCATGGAGCACGAGAATTTGAAAATTTTCCTTTACCTGCTTATTAAGAAATCTCAAATTCTTTCAATTTATTTAATTTTTAAATTGTCAATTCATGGTGGAATTCCATGATAATATGAACTCTTTGATTAAAATTTACTTTAGACCAGTCTGTCCGAAATAAACAAGTGGAGGATAGTTACAGAGTTTAAAAAAAAATAAATTAAAATTAGTTAACTGTAAATTGGAATATGGTTTTTATGAAGCATATCTTTATATATGGGTACATTTATAGGTATTTAAAAATTAATAAATAAATTGCAAAATTACTGCCTCAACACAGGCTAGCCTAGTGAGGCGGGTTATGTGAAACTTCAAGTATAACTGTTTTTATATTATTTTCCATTTTACTTTATAAACCACTGTACACTTACATTATTATATTATATATGTCTTTTAGTTACAGTTAAATTTAATTACAATAAAGATATTATTATTATATTAGATAAGGGAGTTAGGTGGACGGTATTCGTTGTCGTTGCTATCAATCATTGAACTTATTCCAGAGTGGAAGATACTTTCAGTATCGCCCTGGTGGAACACCACCATTCAGAATTGAAACGTTGCTTGAAATGGCTTTTAGGCATGTTTGGTGACCAGATCTGAATAGCCAGATATTTCCCCACCTTCCTCTTTCCCTTCTCCTTTCCCTCACCAATACCTTCAGCTTCACAACATTCCCCAATTGGAGATGGCATAGTCTCACTAGCGCCAGACGGTTGGGAGCAGTTGGGACTCTTGTGGGGTATTCATTATTAAAAAAAAATATTGATGCTTGCATTAATTATGTTTCTTTCCATTAAGTTTAAAAATGAAGCCTAACTGATGTATGTAATTGCATTGAGTGAATTAATAAACATGTAAATATGGGATAATGAAGGGTGTCGCTTAGATTTTAAGGTGAAGGTATCTTTATTGTAACTAAAAACGACACCAAACAAAGGCTGTTTCTGTAAATCGCAGATTATTTTCGGAGCCTATCAAAAGTCGTTACTGTGTACATCATGAAGGTATTTTATTAAAAGTATTGAAATGCAAGAAAATGCTGTCTGCTTTATTATTAATCATAATTAAAATATTAAAAAAAATCATCTTTATATAGATAAATCTTCTATAAAAATTTTTTTTTTTAAAGCAAATTGGGTGAATGAAGGAAACTCCATTAACTGAGGACTGAACGCGGTTGGCGCTAACAAAAAAAAGTTCAAAGAAGAAAAACTAGCAGTCCACAATGGAGTGCTAATGCCAATCCTGATGTATGGTAATGAGCCATGGAACTGGCGGAGGAAGGATGAAATTAGTAAATTCTGTAGAAATTAGATCTCTGATGCGAATGAGCAGTAAAACCATGTGTGATCGTTTGAAAGAGTGTGAAAAGATCGAGTTGTTTGAAGGGTCCGTTCTCTCTGCCTACCCCTGTGGAGAAACGGCCTGGTGATTAGTTAGTTAGTTATCTAGCATAATTAATTTTAAAGTGTAAGTGAAAAGACGTAATTTTATTTGACTAAATTTAAATCAACTGCAATATTTAAATGGTCTAGTTTTGGTTTAATTACCCGAGTTAGTTGATTTTACACTTGTCAGTTTAATACATCACAAAGCTGGTGGCATTTTTTAGATGTCACTTAAAATGATTACATTAAATTTAATGCTATCTCAAAGCATGACTTTGTCCGAAATTTAATTACGTATTTGGGATTGGTATTACCTATAAAATTACTATTACGAGTACTAAGATCATGTGTGTTCCAAACGAAGTTAAATAGCTCTACTTCAGCTCTGCTTACCACCTTTACTTGTAATAGATATTTCTAAATGATCGAGGAGAAAGAAATTACCGTACTATGCTAACCGTAAGAATGTATTATTATTCAAGCGTAATTAAAATTATAATCTGCGAGCTATGAGAGTTCATCCCCTAATACCGCTACCCTTTAATAGATGCCACTGCCTTCCCTCGAATGCAAATAATAATAGTCTGAATGACCAGAGGGCGCTGCGAGCCGGGGTGGTGAGATTCTGCATCAGTGTCGCCAATAGCCACTCGCAACTCGCTACTCTCCGGGCGGCAAATATTTACTCGCACTCCGCGGCCTGCAAATATTTATGGTGGACACTTCAACTGTTGGACTGTGGTTGTATGCCACAGTCCAAAGCGGTTGCTGCAAAGCTGTTAAGGGTTGAAGGGGGATATAAGAAAAAGGGGGCTGTTTGTGGTGACCAGGGGGTGCAGATATTTGGTTAGTATTTTACATATGCTGATGATGGTATCACAACTCCATTTATTTCAAAACATTACTTTATGGGTAGATATACTGAGGGGTAAAAAATTTAAAAATGAGATTAAGAAGCATCTTTCTACGCATGTTAAAAAAAGGTAGATATATAGGTATTAAAAATGGCTATTCGATAACTTACTAGTTTTTGTGTGTTATTTCATAGTAGTGAAATGCAGACATTTAATAAAGTGGAAAAAATATTTTTATTTCTCTGGCACCACCAAGCGATTTAATTTGTCTTTGAAATTTGTCCTACACGTAATTGTTTTTTTCATTTTCGTGTTTGAAATTTCGTTTAAAAAACAATCTAAAACAACGTAACTCGATCATATTTACGTTTTTTAAATTTGTTTTTTTTTTATCTGTGAATTAAATTTTGTTTTATTTCGATTTAACATCTAATAAATGGCTATTTTGATACACACCTTTCAGAAATACAAAAATAAATCGCCTTTCCATGTAAATTATCTTTGAATTAAAAGAAATACGCTTTATATGAATCCACCTTTATTTTGTATATATGTCAACTAGTTTCGATTCTGCTACCGTATATACAAATTTGTTCGATATATATAAAATAAAAGTGGATTCATACAAAGTGTACTTCTTTTAATTCATCGTGTCAATCCACAAAGTGTTTGCTTTTTAAAAATCTAAATTATCTTTCTTGGAAATAGTTAAGTAATTAAAAAAAGTAAAATATAAAACTATCTTAGAATATGATGTGGATTCATCTCTTTTCGGAAAGTAATACTACTTTTTGAAGACCGTTCAGAAGTCTAAAATAAGTATTTGGACCATTGTGCTGGCCCTCTTGGTGCTGTTACTTGAAACAATTTTCAATCAATTTTTGCCCACTTTTAAATGCCAGACTGTTTTTGTATTGGGGTCCTTCATTAATTTTGAATTTGGTTCATGTCGTGGACCAAATAAAACCGAACTTCCTTAACCGAATACTTTACACTTTTTCGATTTTCCCCAGAATATACCACTTAAAATTTCAGATTTTTTACAAATCTGTTAAATAAATGAACATTTAAAAAACTTGTATATTTAGGTAATGGATTCAATAAACTATTTTGAATAATATTTATTGAAATTAGTGTATTGGTGAATCTGAATTGCGGTACTGAATGAGCCTCATAAGACGTTATCGTAATATAAAATCAAATCAGTTTTACGCACTGGGGGATAGGCATACATTTCAAAACGAAGTGATTACTTTTACCTACAATCCAAATTAGAATGAAGTATTTAATAATGAGTACCTACCTCATAGATAAGAATAAGGATAATCTTCATAACACCGCTTGCATAATAGGAAATAAAACAATCAATATTCATTACGAGTGCATGACTATTTAATATATTTTTTATTTGGTTTGAATCTATTATTAATTAATACAATTATAAAAAGATATTTGATTAATAATTACATATTTATTGGAGAAATTAGTGATGATTTTCTTTTAAGTTTTAAAAGCGGCAATGTCGGTTACAAAACTCGATGTGATAGGGGGTGGGTTGGGATGTGGCATCCAGAAGGGTGGAAGGTCGGGGGTGGAGGGATTCTCAGAGTAGGCAGTGGTCGGAGTAGTGTGATGTGTGATCAGACCTGAGGGAGTCTGTCTCCGGGATAAAATTGGATGTTTTGTGTCCTATCTTTTTGATCTCGGTCTCACGTCAAGTGTCATTTCTAGGGACCTTAAAGCACTGTTCACACAGTTGGCAATCCGCATATATTTTTTATGTTTACTTTTACATGAACAAAATAAGTATTTTTAACGAAGTGCACTGAACGGTCGGCCACCATCATACTTGACCGATCTTTGCGTGAGGGACAATCTTACTCAAAGGAAATTCACGATCAGGTCAGCCAAGTCTGATACGTCGAACCGACTGGTCAAACCCTCTCGTACGAATGCTGCTAAATTTGCGGGCAGAACATTCAATGTACTGGGTTCACATTCTTGGAATGACATTCCATTCGGTTGAGGTCGGAAAGCAATTTCGAAGCCTTTAAGAAAAGTCTATGAACAGATACATTTAAAAAGGGCAAAAAACTTTTACAAGAAAATATAAAGTGCCCTTGGGATGATTTTAGTCACAAAACGGGGCTCTAGAAAAAACAACCATTTCGTTATTATTATTCACATTACATAATAAAGCCTCTATATAATATTACATATACAACAGATTAAAGTGTTTTAATGGTGCTATTTTCGTAAAAATTACATAACGCGTTTTATAGTGAATGAAAATAAAGGAAATTTTAATTACTTAAATTTAAGAAGAACAAATCTTATACCTACCTACCTACTTCAAAGTACGGAAAATCCAAACCCATTTACTAACTCATGATTTATAAATTGCAACTACAAACGGATATCAGAAATGGGAGATGATTTAATCCTTCGATTCTAGTCGTTCCGTATTGGGAACCAAATAACGGTCCTCATAATACCGGTTCTATCTCTCCTTATCTTAAGGTCAGACGTGTTTTAGAAAGGGAAAACTCCAGATACTTGGAGCAAGTCGATGAGTTTGTGTATTTGGGAAGTATGTTTACGAGAGGTGGAAAGACTGATAGGGTTATTGAAAGAAGTGTGAATGTAGGAAACTCCATTAACGAAGGACTGAACGCGGTTGGCGCTAACAAAAAAATTGTCCAAAGAAGCGAAGCTAGCAGTCCACAATGGAGTCAGTGAGGCATGGAACTGGCATAGGAAAGATGAAAGTTAACTGAATGCTGTAGAAATGAGATGTCTGAGACGAATGCGTTGTGAAACCATGTATGATCGTGTGAAAAATGTTGAGATTCGTAAAGAATGCAAAAAGGGACGCTTAGATGGTTTGGGCATGTAGAGCGAATGAACGAAGAGAGGAGTATAAGGAGAATATGTGACGCGAATGTGAATGGAAGAAGAAGCCGGGGACGTTCGAGGAAGCCATGGCACGATCAAGGGAATCAAATACTGAGTCGGGCCATGTCAGAAGTCGGAATAACAGAAGAGAATGTATGAGACGTTTCATGAAAGTGAATGAAGCAAGAAGTGTATGCCAAGATCGTGTTGTTTGGCGGTCCGTCCACTCTGCCTACCCTGCGGACAAACGGCGTGATGGTTAGTTAGTTAGAGAACTCCAGATCTCACTTTACATCATATTCTGATTGTCTATCGAAAGTGAATGAGCGCGAATATTGGTTGCTATAAGAAATAATACTATTTTATTAATAATTTCTATAAAACGCAGTGTAAAATAACACAATTTAAGTTATATATGTATTTTATTGATGAAAAGGATGGTTAAAAGGTGGTTGAATAATACGCTCTTTTTTGCTGCAATTGCAATTTGGCGATGAATCCGCGTAATTCCACCAAATCCATTTCTGATCATTGAATCCATACATAACGCAGGCAAGTGCGAACCCAGCTCTAGCGGAAACCCCCTGACCGCGGTTTCAACACTTCATTCGGTGAAAAGCGCCGCAGCATCCATATCCGGCGTCCGCATCTGCATACTGGATGTGCTATACGTGTATTCCACGTGCAATATACAGTGTATACCTACTAAATATTAGGCTGGACCCTCAAACATTTTTAAGAATTTGGTTACGCCATGTCTCTGAAAAATGAGTATTAGAATACCGGTAACAAAAAAAAACAGTTTTTCAAATTACTTAAGGGTCCAGTATAAGACCACGTACTCATCGCCGTTAGGTATTTTAGCCGCCAAACTCGATAGAACGGAGCACCGCAAGCCGCCGACTTTTTTGGGGGAAATGTGGATAATGTAAAACACGCCCGCGCCGTATTGGCAATTGATGAAATACAAAATAAAAGACATTTGCTGAATACATTTATTATTTATTCAGTGCATAAAAATAAATTAATAGAAGGTTGACAAACTTAAATTTGCAGTCGGACAAAAGAGGAAAAGCGAAAGTATAAAGTTTATTTTTAATTCACAAAATTTACACCGCCGACTATATGTAAGTAAAGTATGTCAATCTGTTGGTATAGGATAAGGTAACTTATGAGAATATGCGGATATTAGGAAAGTAACACATTGTTTGTTTTTTAGTACCTACATAACATATTAATAATTGACAGTACCTATACATAGTGCCTTTTATTTTTATTTTTTGTTACTATTAAGTGTTTATTTCTTCACAATTAAACAATCTAACGAAGCGACCGCTGAAATTGTGCAATTTGACGTTCAAGCCGAGTTCAGTGCATCTCATAACATCCTTATTCAATTTTTAACGAAATCGGCAGAGAACTCAAGAAATTCAAAATGGCCTCTGAAATTATGCAATTTGACGTTCAATTCGAGTTCAGTACATGTCCAAACACCCTAATCCCGATTTTGAACGAAATCGGTAAAGAACTCAAGAAATTCAAAAATGCCACCAAAATTATGCATTTTGTCGTTAAATTCGAGTTCAGTGTACCCCTGAACTCCATTGTACCCGATTTGATAGAAATCGTTTAAAAATTCTAGAAGTTCGAAGTGTCCCCTGAAAACATGTATTTCAATAATGTTATTATTATTACCTTAGTCGTTTTTTTTTCTTCCAGGAAACAGGTCTCTTATTTTGTATATTATACACATGTCTGCCTTTATTTTTTCCCATTTTGAATAACTAAAAAGAAAACAATTTATTAAAAGACGATTTCAAATAAATTTAGTTGGAGAATAATAATGATTTAATTTCTGCTTACCCCGATCGAATAACACCGGTTTCCTCAGCGTTCCTAGTACTAATCAAATTAAATATCTCGTAGCCGCGTATAAAATAATGACAGTAAATACATACGTGCTCTCGCCTCTGGAGTCAGCTCGTGAATGACCCGCTCTCGCGAAATCTCGTGACCAGCGCGCGGCGTATTTTTTTCGTATGGAATTTTATATGGCGCCATAGAATAAAATATTTCATAAAGTTTAAGTGAATAACAGTAGAAATGTAGGTACTTTGTAGTATTTCCAATTAACTCAATCGGTTGTTAACCTTTATTAAAGTGAGATTATGGAAGGATTTTTATTAAAACTGTTTGCAATATGCGTAGTTAACATAACAGTGAAGGCACTTTTAGCGTTTTTCTTAATATTGCAGTACATATTTCATATAGAATGGAAAGCATTGCACTTTAAGAATTGTCGCCATTCGGAACCTTAGACATTTTCCTAACCACTCGTATAGAATTTACAGATACATTATTTGTTATATTTCTAACGTTAGCAACCCGCAAAGTGACGTTTAGCGCTATCTTTGAGTCTTCGCCCTTAATACGTATTTTTTCATCTAACTGTTACAAACTCAATGATTATTATGGACACTGCTACATTTATTGTATATTTATAGTTTTTTACTTAATTTGTGTGAGTTCTACGACTATTTACGTAGGTATACAGGGCGTCCGGGGGTTAAGTGCAGTAATTTCGGCAGGTGATTCTTCATGTTGGTATAAGTAAAAAATATCATATTTTTAAACTGAAAACTGCCTTTAAACATTCAAATTTCAAAGAAGGTTATGTCTTATTTGGAGGTACTATCATGTAGAATCTCCTCCCGAAGTTACTGCACTTTACCCTCGAACACCTTAAAATAGAACGCATTTCACATGTGCGACTTTTGATAACAGACGGGAATCAGAGATTTTGTGCGGAGTCGTGAAAAATATGTTGAAAAAAGATAGTTTTCAAAATTCAGAAATTTTAAGTTTTTGAATATTTGAAATCTGTTATTTACCACGAGTTCTTCGCAATAACACTCTAATTTTCCATATTGCACTAGTATCTAAAATACAAATTATATTGTCACATCACAAAGTGTCTGCTTTATATGAAAATATATTAAAAAAATACATTAAGGGCCAGCCTAACATGTACACATCTACAGTGAACATAGTGCACATGCAATAGTCACCAGGTCCTAGAAGTGCAATGTTACCCTCTGCCTCGGCCTCTGCCGGAGCTGCATTCACGCCGGTCCCGGCTTGTGGACAGTGGACTGTGAAATGTGGACTTGTGGATGATAATTATTATTCGGCACATGTTTGCGGGGTGCAAGTTGACGCCCTTGCAAATGATAAGGAGAGGCGTTATTCCGAGCGACTCGTTATGAACTATGGATTCAAATTTTAACAATACAGTCCATTAAAACGGTTCTATGAATGCCAGTCGAGGCAATCAAAGCCGTATTGCTGCCAGCAGAGGACATGTGGCTACTCCTAAAATTCAAGGAAATTAAAGATATCTGCAAAAGAACTCGTAGTAATTAATATTCAGGACTCTAGAAACAAAATAGGAATTAGTAAATATACGTATGTGATGAATATAATACTTCTATTGAAACACAAGTACTCGTTCGCTGTATTCAAGTGCTTTTATTAAAAAAAAATGTTTTTTTTAATTCTTCATAATATTAAAAGTAAAACTTGTTCCAAGCGCTAGATAGTTCAGGTTCGATTCTGGTCCAAAGGTCCAACGGTCTTGGTCAGACTCTACAACAAGCAATTTGCTTTGCGTCACCTCTTTCCCTCGTAGACACAACATGATCATTAATTTTGTTGAAGTTTAAGTTCTGTTAGTTTTTCCAGTTCGTTATCTCGTCTCTGTCATCATTTTTAAATTATGCATACATTATTTTTCCTTATTCTGCAGTATACTCGTAGATCCATATTCTGACTTTTTCTGCCTTTTCTAGAAATTTTCGAATTTTTTCTTCATTCTGGCTTATTCTATGTAGTGTTGCTAAGTTTGCCCCTTTCTGCCCAATTCTGCCTAATTACGTTAAACTATGTCCTATTCTTCCAATTTCTTTCGTTTCAACCCTCCTACTTTCTTCCTTATTCTGCATTATATTGATCTGAAACTGACGTTAAAAATGAAAAAAAATCCCTTTGCCACCTAAATTTCCCCAACGTTATAACACTCCCAGGCATTCATATCGCAACCGTGAAAATACAATCCAGATTAACATTTTTTTTTCTTTTTTAACGCACTGGTCAGAATAACACCTTGGGGTTGTTACGGCCGCCTGAAGAATGTTTGGATTGCCGCAGTCATTCACGGCCTGTTTGTTTCTGGGAGGGTACATCTCCTGTCTGCATGTTGACTGTTAACTATTTGCAAGTTTGCAAACCATTGGTCGGAGAGGTTGCAGAGAGGCGACCATTGTAAGGCGAGGAGAATGGCAGGAGATGAGTTGTCACAGGGAAGAATATAAGCGGGTTATGAATTATGGATGGGGGGCGTTAGAATTTTGACTACCCTTGTTTGTTTAAATGGTGGCAGATTTAACGCCGATATTCATGCAATTTAAACGCTATTTGCTACATGTCTTCTCTTGTAAACGAAATCTAGCTAGACGTTGAGACATGTTTATGGGGATAAGTTTAAAATCGTAAACCACCATAGTTTTTGAAATAACCAGTGCGAACATAATGTCAACCAGGAAATAGTTTTAAATTTCATCAACAAAAAGACTTGTCTTTTTATATTTTGAAATTTCAATAATTGTAAAAAGAAAAAAAGTATCAAGTAGGTGTGAAATAAATCCTTCTTATTTAGTTCCAAATATAATATTCATCTTTAAAAATGTTTCCTTAACCACCTTATGTTATTTTTAGATTTAAGAGTTTTCTTTCCTTTATTATTTTATAATTTTCCTCACATAATGTGTTTTAAATATTACGTACCAATTAACTGTGTTTACGTGTTTTATTTGTATTTTTACTTTTCATACTTATGAAAAAACTCTATCTAATTTATTATACCCGCATAAAAGGTCACATTTTTTCCGAATACATATCATTAAAATTGTCGTTGAAAAAAATGAATAAATAAATAAAACTAATTTGTAGATTGCATTGCAAAGTTTTTATTAATTTTTTCGAAGGAAGCAAACACTTTGGGGTGTGACATTATATATTAAATGAAAAACACAATTTTTATGAAATATTTTAAAATATGTAATATTTTAAAATAAATATTAAAATATTACATAAAAATGGAATTGGAATAAGATTAAACAATTTAGAAGCCCTCGAGATCAAAAAAGCAGTTAATAATAATTTAAACATTATTAATAACCAAATTAATTTAACTAATAGTCCCATACTTAATTTATTCCGGTAATCTCAGCTGTTTCCCCCCCCTTTCCCCCCCCCCCCCCCTCCTTTTTCCTTCCCCCCCCCACTTACCCTCCCTAAATAATGTCTCCCCTCCCACTCTATATGTGTCTCTTTCTTTCATTTTATATCTCTTTCACTCATTGTTTTATGTATATATATGTGCCTGTATCTAATTATCTTTAGTTAATAATAAGCCCTGACGAAGCTTCGGTGAAGCGAAACCTGGTTGGCGACGGTTATTAATTCAATAAAAGTGGTGGTTTACAAATTGTGTTTTTCATTTAATTTTTATTAATTGTAAAAGCCATGTTATTTTTTATGATATGTAACGCTTATCAAATTAATGTGAAAAAAATCGATTATTTTAATGGGCGACAAATTATCATTATTGTACATTGATCACAACATGGACTGTTCTATTACTGCGCTGCTATTTGTATGATAATTTTTTTTCTTTATTCTGGTATCATGTAATATTGTTGAACTAAACTCCTGCTGGCAAGCTATTTACAGTAGCTTAGCGGGTACAGATTCCCATTGTATAAAAATTATATTATAAAAAATTGATCAATGCCATGTAGGCTATATCCAATTTACCGATGCTTAAAGAGGAAGCTGCTCTGCAAAATTAGTAACTAAAAAATAAGCTGCAACCTCATGAGGCTAAATGTTTTTTGCCGCACGTATTTTTAACGATTAGACGAGCAATTCTACTGATTCCGATGTGAACGATGGTTAGACGACAAATTGCAATGCCGTATATTAGCATGATATTTCAATTGAAGATAACGCCAATATTTGGCAAATTGCATTGTTCCTTCGATATTTGTATGGAATCAGGAGACTTGGCAAACACGTTCGAAGCAATTGTGGTTCGATAATATTTGCGGCATTGCTCAACAGTATCCAGAACGATTTGCTTGCTAGCTTTTGTGTTTAATTCTTCCTGAAACATTTGAGTAGGTATACATTACAGTCAGATTGAGTTTTGTAACATCACACATTCTCCCCAGAAACGATTCTAAGTAAATGTGTTTGGATGCTAGGTAGGTACCTAGGATATTTTAATCTGAAATTTAACTTTTGGTATCTAGCGAAGGTGATCAGATAAATCAACACATGTAAAAATAAAATTAATTCCGTATTTATTTTTTAAATTTATTACAATAATAAAAATAAATAAAGCAAAATGTTTTTTTTTTGTCGTACTTTTAATGACTTTATATCACTCTTAAAAAGTATGCCGATTCATACGTGTGTTGATTTTTCAGGGAACCCTGGCGAAGCAAGTCAACGTAGGTAAAACCAAAATTGTTTTTAGAGTGAATTTTTGGGTAATGCGTTAATCTTTTTTAATTTATCTAATCTCAGAACGCTGGCCTCCTTGGAACGTGGAATCTCATAGTTTATTACGATACCGCATGGACCTCCCATGCAGGTAAATATTCAAGCCATTGACGCATATCAAATTGATTTATTTATTGGTTATGGGTTAAATTATTTACTGTTTGCTTGCTGTTTTTTGTTTACTTGCTAAGCTATTTATTCGCGTTCTGAAGGTCAGAATCGTGTTTCTCAATCTTTTCCGATTGATTAATCTGAGGCACCGATCAGCCAAACGTTTTCGCATGTTTTCAAATAATTTTTTTATCGTTGATCATCCCGAGGGTGCTCACCCACTTTTATAGATAATACAATGACATCTTGATCGGGAGTTGCATTGGAAAGTGCGTAATTTTGCATTTGAGCAGTGTTGAGGAAAAATTTCGTGTCAACAGTTGTTAACTAACTAACTAACCATCACGCCGTTTCTCCGCAGGGGTAGGCAGAGAGGACGGACCGCCAAACAACTCGATCTTGGCATTCAATTCTTGTTTCATTCGCTTTCATACAACGTCTCTTACATTCTCTTCTGTTATTCCGATTTCTGACATGGCCCGACTCAAGTATTTGATTCACTTGATCGTGCCATGTCTTCCTCGCACGTTTCCGGCTTCTTCTTCCATTCACATTCGCGTCATATATTCTCTTTATACTCCTCTCTTCGTTCATTCGCTCTACATGCCCAAACCATCAAAGCGTCTCTTTCTTGATCTTGCTCACTACGCTTACATCAGCCTTGCATTCTTTACGAATCTCAACATTTTTCACACGATCATACATGGTTTTACCACTCTTTCGTCTCAGAGATCTCATTTCTACAGCATTCAGTCTACTTTCATCCTTCCTCTGCCAGTTCCATACCTTACTGCCATTCATCAGGGTTGGTATCAGCACTCCATTGTGGACTCCTAGCTTCGCTTCTTTGGACAACTTTTTGTTTGCGCCGACCGCGTTCAGTCCTCCTCGGAGGACTGAACGTGAACAGATGCTTATTTGGAAAATAATTTGGTCTCAATAGCTCAATTGGAATAGACGCTAGTCTTGGAAAGACTGGAGGATCTGGGTTCATGTTCTAGTTGGGACGGTTTTCTTTTAATTTTTTGTGTCTTTTTCTGTCTCATGTTTCATTGAGATTTGTTAATATTATCTTATTCGATGATTAAATATTACAATGACGTTTGTAAGCTTCAATAAGTTATTCTAATAAATTGATGAAAGTAAGTTTTAGAAAAATAAATCATTACAACGAAAATGTGAACATAGACACTCCAAAATTAAATTTCCTGATTAAGGATTCCATTTGATCCCTACATTCTTTGTGCGAATACGGACGATCTATTTTACAAATTCCTCTTCATCCATTTCTCCGAATAGCAATGACAAGAATCAGAAAACAGACTCCATATTTATATGTTGATATTGATTTCATTCCATACATTCTCATGCCAACCCTTGGAGGGTATACCCGCACATGGCGTAAGGGGTGTTTTCCACATGCAATCAGGCTAAGTGATTACGTCTTCGACAGCATAAAAAACGTCCCTATTCCACGTTGACGGATGGAAATACAACCATATAAAATGTGTGTTCAATAAATGATGATGCTTATAAAGCTGCGTATTTATTTCGTGTACTATTCTGCGACACATGTCAGCGATTTCTGTTATACGTAGAAATATCTGTGCATCATAAACATAATTAATGCCATGTATTTCTAATTTACATACTGCAAGAATATATTTCTAAAAGTTGTAATCATAATAGTTTTTTTTGTCAATTATAACAATCGTAATAAAAATAAAACTATTTGTATAAAATGCAAAAATTTAATTGCTGCCATTTAGTAAATCAATCAATTTAAATGTACCTTACGCTAGTTATGGTCGGTAGCCTTCTCAAACAAAGTGTCATGAAGCTATCGCTTTGTATGTAGTTAAAAGCAATTATGATTTGGATACAAATTACTTACTTCTACTTAAAGGATTACTTTGTTTAAATCACTGTTTTTAATATGTGAATAATAATAACAAAGTATTTATATAGCGCAGTTTTATATTATTTCACTTCAAGTGCGCTTTGCTATAAATAAACTTTAAAAAAAAGATTAAATAACTCATCATTCAGTGGTATTCCTATAGTGCTCCTTTTACATTCTATTTATACATTCTTAACATATTACATACATTCTTGATTATTGTTAATATTATTCCCACAGTACTTCTTAGTTGGATATTCATCCAATAAAATTATATAATATTTTCCAGTATATACACGGCTGTACAAAAATAATAAATTCACAAATAATAATGCAAAAATATCTATGTGTTTCAGAAGCGAAACTCCCCTAGTATACTTTACTGCATAAAAATGGAATAGGCATTCGACTAGATAACTAAGAAGCCTTAGAAATAAGGAAAGCCAAAAACACTAATAGCATACTCATAAATAACGTCTGTAACTTTTTTACATGGAAAGATTTTATTACTAGAGTTAAGGAGCACCTAAGGTGTTTAAGTAATAACAATTAGTCTGCATTTGTAAATCTTAAAATTCTTTGGAAACAAATCATTTTTGACATAAAAAATGGTTTAAAATTTTTACATACAAATATAACTGGTTTACAATTAGACAGAATTGAAATTTTAGAAATTAGAAAAAGTGTTAATAGTCAATTAAATGTTATAAAAAACATATATTTTTAAATAGTTAACAGTTAAATTTATTTTCACATTAATAACGGTATTTGTAATATTATTAATATGACTTTTAATAGTAATAACTATTATTATTTTATTTTTTGTGTCTTGGCATTTTCTTGGTTTTATTCTTATTAATAATATAAATTTTAATTTAATATTTAATAATTAATAACAATTTTTTTATTTTTGTTTATCTTTGTAATTTGTTCTGTTTGCCTGTACTTTATTTTTAGTATATTGTTTATCCCGATGAGGGAAGATTTGCTTCTGAAACATGTAGATAGTTATACATGAAAAACAACGATTTAAACAAAGTGATTCTTATTATTTTTTTTTAATTTTGACACCAATTACGCATCTTTTAAGATTTTTTTGTTTTTCGTTCAACACCACTTTA
The DNA here is from genome assembly GCA_022606495.2 of Halesus radiatus. Lineage (NCBI taxonomy): Eukaryota > Metazoa > Arthropoda > Insecta > Trichoptera > Limnephilidae > Halesus > Halesus radiatus. The sequence continues at coordinate 90,099 of JAHDVE020001357.1, forward strand.
TTTGAATTTAAAAATTCATCCTGGTGATCTAAATACACGTATATAAGTATAAAAATAGTTATATTGAAAAAACAATTACCAACTCCTACTTTATCGAGTACATTATTTTAATATTGCTATAATGAGGTTATGACCTAATATTTTATTTTGATTAAAATGTTTTATATTTAATGACATAAAATTTGGTAACGACAATAAAATTAGTAGTTAAAAAAATACGACGTTATGAGCTTTCAAAGTGAACTTCAGTAAAACGACCGCTCGACACGTCACGAATCACAATTCGGTACTTACAATTCACAATTCTAATTACAGTGCCGCATACTGTCGCGCCAATGAAAACTATGGCCGCGCTAGTCATTTTATTAATTACCTGCTAACTAACTCACATGCGAGAATATCAACATTTTTACGGCTTATTCAGTAGATAATAAAAAAATTCAGTCCTCACCATTAAATCGATAAATTTGCCAATAAAATTAAATTTCGTTGAAGGCGACAATCTAATCACATTCCGAATTGTTTTATCTCAAGTAGCAATGTTTCCATTGTGAACATTGGTCTCACACGAAGGCTATATAGACACAGAGAGTGTCCATAGAGTAGTAAGCGCACTTGAGATGATTGAATCTCAATTAGTAAAATTCTAACCTGAACGTGATGTAAACACATAGTTCATTTATGTGGAAGATACCAAATGAGCCCAAAATGATTTGCTGCAGAGGTCGTATTAAATCGTTGCGGTTTGACTAACCTGCCAAGCAGATCCAGATAATACCCACTTTCAACAAATTTAATCAATCTGATATATATAACCACTCCACTGATATACCGCCGAGCAGATAGGTAGTACGCAGCTTAGAAGTGCAAGGATTTTTCAATTCACCGCACAGTCTTTGTATAAACTGGGTAAAAGATGAAGAAAAAAATCGACGATGCGTTTTAATATTTTGTTGCGTATTTATTCTTTTTTTTTAAATCGACTAAAGGCTTTGCTGGACAGTTGGAGCAAGGAGGGGAGGGGGTAAGGTTTAGTGAAATCCCTAGTAATTATAATTTATTCAAACGATCGGTATTCACTTTGTGGCGTCATTATTAATAAATTAATTAAAAAAAAATACTTTGTTTCACCACTTTATAAATATAAATAAATATCTAGATGTTAACGAAAAATAATTTCAAGTATGGACAAATGATAATATAAAAGTCCATACTGGAAATTAATTTTTAGTATTCATATATTCCTGATGATGAAAGCATCGCTTTCGAAACATGTAGATATTTATGTATATTTATATTTTAAGTGGTGAAAACAAAGTATATTTTTAATTAATTTATCCCAAGTAATTGCTTATTGAAAGAACGTTATATAGTTTCATACAATACGACATGTTTACATATAAGTACAATATATATTACATAATTATATTATTGTGTATTCTGTACTCGTATATTGAAACACATATACTCGTACGCTGTATTTGTGTTTGAATAGTGCTTTCATTAAAATATGTTTCTTAATTAATTATATTAAAGCAAAACTTGTTCCAAGCGCTATTTAGCTCTGGTTCGGTTATGTGAACAGTGCAAGGCTCCACATAGTCTTGGTCAGACTCTACAACAAGCGTTTTGCCTCGCGTCACCTCTTTCCCTTGTAGGTACCACAGGAACATAACTATTGTTTAAGATTCAGCAATGGCTCTGTTAGTTTTTCCATTCGTTATCGACTGTCGTACAAAAATTTTTGCTTGATTCTACCTAGTTCTGGCTTCATCTCTAAATTATGCATACATTATTTTGTCTTATTCTGCAGTATACGAGTATATCCTCATTCTGCCCTTTTCTGTCTTTTCTGCAAATTTTCGAAATTTTCGACCATTTTGTCTTATTCTACCCAGTATTTAGTGAAATCCCTAGTAATAATTAGATTTAAATGTGAAAAATTCATGTGTTATAATAATAATAATCCTATTTTGATGATTTGCACAGCGCCGTTTTTGTGAAAAATCATCTCAAGGGCGCTGTGCAGACCCTCTTAAAGTGGAGACAGTAAAATACTATTTATTGATCAACAAACTGTAGGAATATGTTATAAACATAATCAATTCAAACAAGAGTAACAACAATAAGTGAAGATCTTAAAATTTTCCGTTATCTTCGGCGAAATTCACGATTTTTTAAACAATTTTTTTTTTTGCATAAGAAGTTCCTTTAATTATATGAAATTTGTAAAAAGCGATGGGATATTTCTATGAGTGCACGCGTATATACAACATTGGAGACATGTATTTTTTTTTGTAGTGAAATGGACAACTCTATTGATGTTGTTAATTCGATTTTTTGTACCGTTATTTTTATACATATAAAATACGGTTTTAAAAATACATACACATATCCGAAATATAATTTGGATCTTATTGTTATCTCATGAAATAATTACAACCCATATCAGTCGATTGCCAGTTTTTTTATTATTAATTAGTCGCTCCTAGAAAAAAAAAGTGTGTCCACCTCCGCTACATACAATGTACATTATATGTAAACCGATGCGTTAATCAAAGAAAAACTTTTTAAATTCAGAATGTACTCGATGGAAAACTTTCATCGTCGTACAGATATCTCTGCAGCTCAATTATCCAAATTTTCAGTATGGTAATCCATCGCTGAAGACCAGGGGAATCTGACTGAAAAGTAAAGAAAAAAATGTTGAGGGTTCTTTCCAAATTTGAATTTAAAATTTCAGCGGTTGTAGGTAATTTATTCGGGGGTAAGGGGCGGCCCGCCCCCGCTAAATCCTGCGGGCAAATCAGCAACTAACTGGATAACTTCTGAAATTTGTTTTACAAAAATAGGTTGATTTTGTTTGTGGATTTGAGAAATGTTGCTTGAAGAATCATGTAAAATACTTATAGGAAAGGTAGAAGAATCTAATGAAATAACGTTTTCATGTTTTATGATTTACATCTTTTTTTTTAAGTAATAAATAAGTATAGATAATTTAATTTTAATGGAATAACTTATTGAAGCTTAAAAACCTCAACCTGAAATACGATATCGATAAAAATGACCGAAAACAATAAGGTCGGATTAGGTTAGTTACGCTAATGCCAACTGGTAGAGCGCTGGTCCCGGATAGATCGAGATGTTCCGGGTTCGAGTCCCAGATGCGACCGTTACATTTTTATTTTCTGTGTCTTTTCTGTTTCATGTTTCATTTGAGATTTGTTAATATTATCTTCAATGATTAAAGTACATAATTGAATTCATCACATTCTTCACAGTAGTTATAGGTAGGTAGGTATATGTGAATTACCAAAAATTGAGAAAAAAAAACAACATTGTTGAAAGTTAAATTAATATTCAGTTACATAGCTACTAAAAAAGATAGTTGGTGCATAAAAATAGTTGAGATAGGCTTGTAATAATATGTTATTTTATTTAGAGACATCGCTGTTAATTTGGGTACCAAAAAAACAAAATCATTGATTTCTGTAGCAGTCAAAACTCGCAAACCGTGAGCAAAATTGCAAATTTTCCTTTCTGCAATCAACTCTTTTTAGTTCCCATCATCAATACTATACAAAAATGATTATTTTTTAAAATTAGGTGTATAAATATTAGGATTTATTCTAAAAAATATATATTATATATATATATATATATATATATATATATATATATATATATATATATATATATATATTAATTAAGTTTTTAAATCCATGCCTTCAGCAATGACGGTAATGAATTCAGTATTTAACTAAAAATACTAATAATAATAATATTATAACAAACCATTTATATAGCGCATTTTGTGTTATTTCACTTCAAGTGCGCATTGCCATAAATAAATAAAAAAAAAATTAAATAACTCCATACAGTGGTATTCCTACAGTGCTCCTTTTACATACTATTTATACTTTCTGAACATATTACATACATTTTTCCTTATTCTTAATATTACATTAGCTAAAGTAAGAGATACGTTGACGCTAAAATAATATTTATTTATCAGGTACGTGGCCAATAATGTAATATTGATTTATTTATTTATAAGTAAGAGAAAAATTGACAATAATATAATATTTATTTATAAGTAAGAGATATGTATATAATTATATAATATTTATTTATTTATTTATAAGTAAGAGATACGTTGACACTAAGATAATATTTATTTATACGTAAAGATACATTGTCACCAATGTATAATATTTATTTATTTATAAGTAAGAGTTAAGTTGACACCAAGATAATGTTTATTTATAGGTAAGAGATACGTTGACTTCAAGATAATATTTATTTATAAGTAAGAGATACGTTGACACTAAGATAATATTTATTTATACGTAAAGATACATTGTCACCAATGTATAATATTTATTTATTTATAAGTAAGAGTTAAGTTGACACCAAGATAATGTTTATTTATAGGTAAGAGATACGTTGACTTCAAGATAATATTTATTTATAAGTAAGAGATACGTTGACACTAAGATAATATTTGTTTATACATAAAGATACATTGTCATCAATGTGTATTATTTATTTATTTATAAGTAAGAGTTACGTTGACACCAAGATAATGTTTATTTATAAGTAAGAGATACGTCGACACTAAGATAATATTTATTTATACGTAAAGATACATTGTCACCAATGTATAATATTTATTTATTTATAAGTAAGAGTTAAGTTGACACCAAGATAATGTTTATTTATAAGTAAGAGATACGTTGACTTCAAGATAATATTTATTTATAAGTAAGAGATACGTTGACATTAAGATAATATTTGTTTATACATAAAGATACATTGTTATCAATGTGTATTATTTATTTATTTATAAGTAAGAGATACGTTGACACTAAGATAATATTTATTTATACGTAAAGATACATTGTCACCAATGTATAATATTTATTTATTTATAAGTAAGAATTACGTTGACACCAAGAAAATGTTTATTTATAAGTAAGAGTTCCGTTGACATTAATATAATATTTATTTGTAGGAGACAAACAACTTTCTTAACAAAGATGAATATATACAATATACATAGGTGGAAAAAACAAGGTTAAGTCTAAAAAGTTTCTTATGCTAAAGTTGGCTAGTGACAAAGTTGTATTTTTCGTTAAACCAAGAAGGAGGAGTAGGAAAATGAAGATAGGAGAAGCATGTGTAGATCATACATTTAAAAAATGAATAAACATTAGTAAATTATCTAACATTGCATTAACTGGATAGGGTGTTAAATTGTTAACTCGTTTATAAAAAATTCCATCTCGTTAGATGAAATAAACTGTTTATTTTCATAATTTTAAAGAAGTTAAAAAAAAATAATAACACGTTCAACATATTAACGTTTGAATTAAATACAAAAATGCTATTATTTAAAAAAAAAATCTCTGAAATAATTTTAAATAAGGAAAATAAGACCACCTCACCTTTACCTGCTGAGAAAAAAATATTTACAGATAACTTAATTTTGGATTTGAGGCCAAAATACTCACCTAAACCTAATGATCTTTTTTTTTCATAAAAAAGTATAGTAAATATCTAGTACGGATTAGAATTCGTTTATTTATTTTTGTTTTACATTATGAAATATATGTCATAAAAGGAATTTATTTTTCCCGATTTTTAACAATTATTTGGGGTCTAACGGTGATCTAAAAAAAAAGTTTTACCCCGTCTGCTTTGAAAATATAATGAAATATGAAACATTTTTTTTTCAAAAAATATTAAAATAAGCATTATGGTGGACTTTAAATTCAATTAAAAACGACCAATTGACGTAGGAAGTCAAATTTGCTGTACATAATTTAAAATATCGACCGGAAACAAGTTTCTTTTAATGTTTTGTTTTTATATTTGTATTTACGTAATCATATTTACATAGCAAATATGATTTTTTTTTTAAATACAATAAACCCGCAAATAATTTTCAAAGTTGCCTCGAAAATGATTATTATTTTTTTTAATAGCATGTACTTCATAATTTAAAACAAAAATAAATAAAATACTTCTTATGCGTACTAGATATTTCCTAAACCTTAAATTAAAATATATATATATATATATATATATATATATATATATATCATTCAGTTTGGATCGGTAGTTTGGCCTCAAATCCACAATTATGTTTTGTATGAAACAGGCAGCGCAGCCATTCCTCTTAATTTTTCTCGCCAAATTCTTTATTCGTATGCCCATTCCAGTCATCAGAAATAATAATTAATTCATCTGTTGTACTCCTATACCAGTATACATATCAATATGTAGGAACCTACCTAACTGCTGTACTTGCAACTGAAGGGGCGCCTGGCTACCATTGCAACGAGACACTAGTCACTAGTCAGAGGGATGTTGCGTAGGGGTTGATGTCACACGGTGGTTGAGAAACATCGGTAAAATTAAATAAAACTGTTGAAATGCATTTCAAATGGATTATCAGGAAAATATTTTTTGTTGTTGAGAAAAACAGCTAATGGTAACACATACATATAACGGGATTTTAATGAGGTTGTCTTAAAAGCCGAAAGGCGTCAATGATTTAGAAATAAATAAAAATAAAATAAAATAACCACATTAGTTTCTTTTTTTTCTTTTTAAATTGTGGGAAAAATATGGGAATTAATTGATGATAATATTAGTAATTCTTTAAATTGAGATACGATGTCGATACAAAATTACGAAAAATATTTATAGATTAGAGTATTGTCTTTTTTTTAAATTTCTGTACCTTCTTCTGTTTCACGTTTCATTTGAGATTTGTTAATATTATCTTCAAATGATCAATAAATTGAATAAAATAACATATTCGCGATGATCCCTAAACCACCCTACCGTAACATCAATAGTGTCGTAGCTTGGTGGAGGGCGCCACTAACAATAATGACTGTGTTGTAGCCGTAGGTCCACGCAACTATAAAACTGTCAAGCATTGAGATGTTGCCTTACAGAATCATCGGTGCCCTACCCCATACACACTCCACCAACACCACCACCTAACTAATTACATACTTCAATAAATGGTATTGCTATTGGGGTGTTATAGGAATTGGGTGTGTTTTGAATGATTTTAATTAAGGCATACAGCTACTGGTAATGCAGAATGTTGCGTGCAATGAGATAAAGTATCGAATAATGTAATTAAAAATGTTACGGTTCTACGGCAAAATTTGGTCTAGTTCACAAATGCAGCTGGGTGAAATTTCGTCTCCAACTCATTTTTTATGTGAATAACGAACAAGAGACCCAACTGCTCCCTGCTAACTGGACCCGGTGAGATTATGAAAAATCCATTTGTTTTTCTTTTGAAGCTGAAGGGTATTGCGAGGAGAGGGAAATGGAGGAGAGGAAGGTGGGGAAGTACCTGGCTATACAGAACTGGTCACCTAGGACGGCTATATTATTTCTACAAATTTTTGTTTTACTTCTTTTGTGGATTGAGAAATATATTCAATATATCAATAAAAAGCAAAACATAAAAAAAAAATCTGTTTTTATTATATATTTTGTATCCGCACCGCACGCAAATTTGAAAACACATAGTTTTTTAGAATTAATCGAATAAAAAGGGTTGCTTTCGTAGCAATAACTTCTAAAGTATTAAATAAAACTAGAATTTTTTTTAAATATTTCTACTGGGCGTTATCAACCATCACGTATTTGTTACCAATGACAGTTTTTTGTCAATTTGACAATTCATGTCAGAAATTGTCAAATTGACAGTTAATTGACCGTAATTGACCGTTATTCACCGTAATTCACCGTACTTTACAGTAATTCACCGTCAGTCACAGTCATTCACCGTAATTCACCGTATTTCACCGTAAGTCACCGTAAATCACCATAAGTCAGAGTAATTCACCGTAATTTACCATAATTCAGAGTAATTCACCGTAATTCACCGTAATTCACAGTCTATCACGGTAATTTATCGTATTTCATGTAATTCACCGTAATTAAAAGTAATTAACCATTATTCACAGTCATTCATCGAAATTCACTGTAAATCACCATAATTCAGAGTAATTCACCGTTATTCACCGAAATTCACCGTATTTCACCGTAATTTACCGTAAATCACCATAATTCAAAGTAATTCACCATAATTCACCGTACTTCAAAGTAATTCACCGTAATTATCCGTAATTCAAAGTAATTCACCGTAATTCGCCGTAATTCTCAGCCATTCACCGTAATTCACCGTATTTCACCGTAATTTTCGTAAATCACCATAATTCAGAGTAATTCACCGTAATTCACCGTAATTCACCGTTAATCACCATACTCCACAGTACATCACCGTAAATCACCATAATTCAGAATATTTCACCGTAATTCACCTTAATTCACCGTAATTCACCGTAATTCACCGTAATTCACCGTAATTTACCGTAAATCACCATAATTCAAAGTAATTCACCATAATTCACCGTACTTCAAAGTAATTTACCGTAATTATCCGTAATTCAAAGTAATTCACCGTAATTCGCCGTAATTCATAGCCATTCACCGTAATTCACCGTATTTCACCGTAATTTTTCGTAAACCACCATAATTCAGAGTAATTCACCGTAATTCACCGTTATTCAGCGTAATTCACCGTAATTCACCGTAATTCACCGGTAATCACCATAGTTCACAGTAATTCACCCTAATTCACTGTAATTCACCGTAATTCACCGTAATTCACAGTAAATCATCGTAATTCACCGTAATTCACAGTTAATCACCGTAATTCACTGGAATTTACCATAATTCACCGTAATTCACCGTAATTCACAGTCATCTACCGTAATTCACCATACTTCAGAGTTATTCACCGTAATTTACCGCAATTCACCGTAATTCACAGTAATTCACCGTTAATCACCATAGTTCACAGTAATTCACCCTAATTCACCGTAATTCACCGTAATTCACAGTAAATCACCATAATTCACAGTCATTCACCGTACTTCAACGTAATTCACCGTAATTCACCGTAATTCGACGTAATTCATAGCCATTCACCGTAATTCACCGTACTTCACCGTAATTCACCGTAATTCACCGTAATTCACCGTAATTCACCGTACTTCACCGTAATTCACCGTAATTCACCGGTAATCACCATAGTTCACAGTAATTCACCATACTTCAGAGTTATTCACCGTAATTTACCGTAATTCACCGTTAATCACCATAGTTCACAGTAATTCACCCTGATTCACCGTAATTCACCGTTAATCACCATACTCCACAGTACATCACCGTAAATCACCATAATTCAGAATATTTCACCGTAATTCACAGTAATTCACCATAATTCACCGTAATTCACCGTAATTCACCGTAATTCATCGTAATTCACCGTAATTCACCGTAATTCACCGTAATTCACCGTAATTCACCGTAATTCACCGTTAATCACCATAGTTCACAGTAATTCACCCTAATTCACTGTAATTCACCGTAATTCACCGTAATTCACCGTAATTCACCGTAATTCACAATAAATTACCGTAATTCACCGAAATTCAGAGTAAATCACCGTAATTCACTGTACTTTACCATAATTCACCGTAATTCACCGTAATTCAAAGTAATTCACCGAAATTCACCGTAATTCACCGTAATTCACAGTCATTCACCGTAATTCACCGTAATTCATCGTAATTCACCGTAACTCACCGTAATTCACCGTAATTCACCGTAATTCACCGTTAATCACCATAGTTCACAGTAATTCACCCTAATTCACTGTAATTCACCGTAATTCACCGTAATTCACAATAAATTACCGTAATTCACCGTAATTCAGAGTAAATCACCGTAATTCACTGTACTTTACCATAATTCACCGTACTTCACCGTAATTCAAAGTAATTCACCGAAATTCACCGAAATTCACCGTAGTTCACAGCCATTCACCGTAATTCACAGTCATTCACCGTACTTCACCGTAATTCACTGTAATTCAAAGTAATTCACCGAAATTCACCGTAGTTCACAGCCATTCACCGAAATTCACTGTATTTCACCGTAATTTACCGTAAATCAGCGTAATTTACCGTAAATCACCATAATTCAAAGTAATTCACCATAATTCACCGTACTTCAAAGTAATTCACCGTAATTATCCGTAATTCAAAGTAATTCACTGTAATTCGCCGTAATTTACAGACATTCACCGTATTTCACCGTATTTCACCGTATTTCACCGTAATTCACCCCTAATAACCATACTCCACATTACATCACCGTAAATCATCATAATCTCAATATTTCACCGTAATTCACCGTAATTCACCATAATTCACCGTAATTCACCGTAATTCACCGTAATTCATCGTAATTCACCGTAATTCACCGTTAATCACCATAGTTCACAGTAATTCACCCTAATTCACTGTAATTCACCGTAATTCACCGTAATTCAGAGTAAATTACCGTAATTCACCGTAATTCGGAGTAAATCACCGTAATTCACTTTACTTTACCATAATTCACCGTAATTCACCGTAATTCAAAGTATTTCACCAAAATTCACAGTCATTCACCGTAATTCACCATACTTCAAAGTTATTCACCGTAATTTACCGTAAATCACCATAATTCAAAGTAATTCACCATAATTCACCGTACTTCAAAGTAATTCACCGTAATTATCCGTAATTCAAAGTAATTCACCGTAATTCGCCGTAATTCATAGCCATTCACCGTAATTCACCGTATTTCAGAGTAATTTTTCGTAATTTTCACCGTAATTCACCGTAATTCACCGTAATTCACCGTAATTCACCGTAATTCACCGTAATTCACCGTAATTCACCGTAATTCACCGTAATTCACCGTAATTCACAGTAAATCACCGTAATTCACTGTACTTTACCATAATTCACTGTAATTCACAGCCATCCACCGTAATTCACCATACTTCAAAGTTATTTACCGTAATTTACCGTAATACACCGTAATTCACCGTAATTCACCGTTAATCACCATAGTTCACAGTAATTTACGCTAATTCACCGTAATTCACCGTAATTCACAGTAAATCACCGTAATTCACAGTCATTCACCGTACTTCACCGTAATTCACCGTAATTCAAAGTAATTCACCGAAATTGACCGTAATTCACCGAAATTGACCGTAATTCACAGTCATTCACCGAAATTCACTGTATTTCAACGAAATTTACCGTAAACCACCGTAATTTACCGTAAATCACCATAATTCAAAGTAATTCATCATAATTCACCGTACTTAAAAGTAATTCACCGTAATTCAAATTAATTCTCTGTAATTCGCCATAATTCACAGACATTCACCGTAATTCACCGTATTTCACCGTAATTCACCCTTAATCACCATACTCCACAGTACATCACCGTAAATCACCATAATTCAGAATATTTCACCGTAATTCACCGTAATTCAGCGTTAATCACCATAGTTCACAGTAATTCACCCTAATTCACCGTAATTCACCGTACTTAAAAGTAATTCACCGTAATTCAAATTAATTCACTGTAATTCGCCATAATTCACAGACATTCACCGTAATTCACCGTATTTCACCGTAATTCACCCTTAATCACCATACTCCACAGTACATCACCGTAAATCACCATAATTCAGAATATTTCACCGTAATTCACCGTAATTCACCGTTAATCACCATAGTTCACAGTAATTTACCCTAATTCACCGTAATTCACCGTAATTCACAGTAAATCACCGTAATTCACAGTCATTCACCGTACTTCACCGTAATTCACCGTAATTCAAAGTAATTCACCGAAATTCACCGTAATTCACCGTACTTCACCGTAATTCACTGTAATTCACCGTTATTCAAAATATTTCACCGTAATTCACCGTAATTCACAGTCATTCACCGTACTTCACCGTTATTCACCGTAGTTCACCGTAATTCACCGTAAATCACCGTAATTCACCGTAATTCAAAGTAATTCACCGAAATTGACCGTAATTCACCGAAATTGACCGTAATTCACAGTCATTCACCGAAATTCACTGTATTTCAACGAAATTTACCGTAAACCACCGTAATTTACCGTAAATCACCATAATTCAAAGTAATTCATCATAATTCACCGTACTTAAAAGTAATTCACCGTAATTCAAATTAATTCTCTGTAATTCGCCATAATTCACAGACATTCACCGTAATTCACCGTATTTCACCGTAATTCACCCTTAATCACCATACTCCACAGTACATCACCGTAAATCACCATAATTCAGAATATTTCACCGTAATTCACCGTAATTCAGCGTTAATCACCATAGTTCACAGTAATTCACCCTAATTCACCGTAATTCACCGTACTTAAAAGTAATTCACCGTAATTCAAATTAATTCACTGTAATTCGCCATAATTCACAGACATTCACCGTAATTCACCGTATTTCACCGTAATTCACCCTTAATCACCATACTCCACAGTACATCACCGTAAATCACCATAATTCAGAATATTTCACCGTAATTCACCGTAATTCACCGTTAATCACCATAGTTCACAGTAATTTACCCTAATTCACCGTAATTCACCGTAATTCACAGTAAATCACCGTAATTCACAGTCATTCACCGTACTTCACCGTAATTCACCGTAATTCAAAGTAATTCACCGAAATTCACCGTAATTCACCGTACTTCACCGTAATTCACTGTAATTCACCGTTATTCAAAATATTTCACCGTAATTCACCGTAATTCACAGTCATTCACCGTACTTCACCGTTATTCACCGTAGTTCACCGTAATTCACCGTAAATCACCGTAATTCACCGTAATTCAAAGTAATTCACCGAAATTGACCGTAATTCACCGAAATTGACCGTAATTCACAGTCATTCACCGAAATTCACTGTATTTCAACGAAATTTACCGTAAACCACCGTAATTTACCGTAAATCACCATAATTCAAAGTAATTCATCATAATTCACCGTACTTAAAAGTAATTCACCGTAATTCAAATTAATTCTCTGTAATTCGCCATAATTCACAGACATTCACCGTAATTCACCGTATTTCACCGTAATTCACCCTTAATCACCATACTCCACAGTACATCACCGTAAATCACCATAATTCAGAATATTTCACCGTAATTCACCGTAATTCAGCGTTAATCACCATAGTTCACAGTAATTCACCCTAATTCACCGTAATTCACCGTACTTAAAAGTAATTCACCGTAATTCAAATTAATTCACTGTAATTCGCCATAATTCACAGACATTCACCGTAATTCACCGTATTTCACCGTAATTCACCCTTAATCACCATACTCCACAGTACATCACCGTAAATCACCATAATTCAGAATATTTCACCGTAATTCACCGTAATTCACCGTTAATCACCATAGTTCACAGTAATTTACCCTAATTCACCGTAATTCACCGTAATTCACAGTAAATCACCGTAATTCACAGTCATTCACCGTACTTCACCGTAATTCACCGTAATTCACTGTAATTCACCGTTATTCAAAATATTTCACCGTAATTCACCGTAATTCACAGTCATTCACCGTACTTCACCGTTATTCACCGTAGTTCACCGTAATTCACCGTAAATCATCGTAATTCACCGTAGTTCACCGTAATTCACCGTAATTCACCGTAATTCGCCGTAATTCATAGCTATTCACAGTAATTCACCGTATTTCACCGCAATTTTTCGTAAACCACCATAATTCAGAGTAATTAACCGTAATTCACCGTAATTCACCGTTATTCACCGTTATTCACCGTAATTCACCGTACTTCACCGTAATTCACCGTAATTTACCGTAATTCACCGGTAATCACCATAGTTCACAGTAATTCACCCTAATTCACCGTAATTCACAGTAAATCACCGTAATTCACCGTAATTCACAGTAAATCACCGTTATTCACTGTAATTTACCATAATTAACCGTAATTCACCGTAATTCACAGTCATCCACCGTAATTCACCATACTTCAAAGTTATTCACCGTAATTTACCGTAATTCACCGTAATTCACCGTAATTCACCGTAATTCACCGTAATTCACCGTTAATCACCATAGTTCACAGTAATTCACCCTAATTCACCGTAATTCACCGTAATTCACAGTAAATCACCGTAATTCACAGTCATTCACCGTACTTCACCGTAATTCACCGTAATTCAAAGTAATTCACCGAAATTCACCGTAATTCACCGTACTTCACCGTAATTCACCGTAATTCACCGTACTTCACCGTAATTCACTGTAATTCACCGTTATTCAAAGTATTTCACCGTAATTCACCGTAATTCACAGTCACTCACCGTACTTCACCGATATTCACCGTAATTCACCGTAATTCACCGTAATTCACCGTAATTCACCGTTAATCACCATAGTTCACAGTAATTCACCGTTAATCACCATACTCCACAGTACATCACCGTAAATCACCATAATTCAGAATATTTCACCGTAATTCACCGTAATTCACCATATTTCACCGTAATTCACCGTAATTCACCGTAATTCACCGTAATTCACCATAATTCACCGTACTTCAAAGTAATTCACCGTAATTCAAATTAAATCACTGTAATTCGCCATAATTCACAGACATTCACCGTAATTCACCGTAATTCAGAATATTTCACCGTAATTCACCCTAATTCACCGTAATTCACCGTAATTCACAGTAAATCACCGTAATTCACTGTACTTTACCATAATTCACCGTAATTCACCGTAATTCACAGTCATTCACCCTAATTCACCATACTTCAAAGTTATTCATCGTAATTTACCGTAATTTACCGTAATTCACCGTAATTCAGAGTAAATCACCGTAATTCACTGTACTTTACCATAATTCACCGTAATTCACCGTAATTCAAAGTAATTCACCGAAATTCACCGTAATTCACCGTAATTCACAGTCATTCACCGTACTTCACCGTTATTCACCGTAATTCAGCGTAATTCACCGTTATTCAAAGTTTTTCACCGTGATTCACCGTAATTCACAGTCATTCATCGTACTTCACCGTAATTCACTGTAATTCAAAATAATTCACCGAAATTCACCGTAGTTCACAGTTATTCACCGAAATTCACTGTATTTCACCGTAATTTACCGTAAAACAGCGTAATTTACCGTAAATCACCATAATTCAAAGTAATTCACCATAATTCACCGTACTTCAAAGTAATTCACCGTAATTATCCGTAATTCAAAGTAATTCACTGTAATTCGCCGTAATTTACAGACATTCACCGTATTTCACCGTATTTCACCGTATTTCACCGTAATTCACCCCTAATAACCATACTCCACATTACATCACCGTAAATCATCATAATCTCAATATTTCACCGTAATTCACCGTAATTCACCATAATTCACCGTAATTCACCGTAATTCACCGTAATTCATCGTAATTCACCGTAATTCACCGTTAATCACCATAGTTCACAGTAATTCACCCTAATTCACTGTAATTCACCGTAATTCACCGTAATTCAGAGTAAATTACCGTAATTCACCGTAATTCGGAGTAAATCACCGTAATTCACTTTACTTTACCATAATTCACCGTAATTCACCGTAATTCAAAGTATTTCACCAAAATTCACAGTCATTCACCGTAATTCACCATACTTCAAAGTTATTCACCGTAATTTACCGTAAATCACCATAATTCAAAGTAATTCACCATAATTCACCGTACTTCAAAGTAATTCACCGTAATTATCCGTAATTCAAAGTAATTCACCGTAATTCGCCGTAATTCATAGCCATTCACCGTAATTCACCGTATTTCAGAGTAATTTTTCGTAATTTTCACCGTAATTCACCGTAATTCACCGTAATTCACCGTAATTCACCGTAATTCACCGTAATTCACCGTAATTCACCGTAATTCACCGTAATTCACCGTAATTCACAGTAAATCACCGTAATTCACTGTACTTTACCATAATTCACTGTAATTCACAGCCATCCACCGTAATTCACCATACTTCAAAGTTATTTACCGTAATTTACCGTAATACACCGTAATTCACCGTAATTCACCGTTAATCACCATAGTTCACAGTAATTTACGCTAATTCACCGTAATTCACCGTAATTCACAGTAAATCACCGTAATTCACAGTCATTCACCGTACTTCACCGTAATTCACCGTAATTCAAAGTAATTCACCGAAATTGACCGTAATTCACCGAAATTGACCGTAATTCACAGTCATTCACCGAAATTCACTGTATTTCAACGAAATTTACCGTAAACCACCGTAATTTACCGTAAATCACCATAATTCAAAGTAATTCATCATAATTCACCGTACTTAAAAGTAATTCACCGTAATTCAAATTAATTCTCTGTAATTCGCCATAATTCACAGACATTCACCGTAATTCACCGTATTTCACCGTAATTCACCCTTAATCACCATACTCCACAGTACATCACCGTAAATCACCATAATTCAGAATATTTCACCGTAATTCACCGTAATTCAGCGTTAATCACCATAGTTCACAGTAATTCACCCTAATTCACCGTAATTCACCGTACTTAAAAGTAATTCACCGTAATTCAAATTAATTCACTGTAATTCGCCATAATTCACAGACATTCACCGTAATTCACCGTATTTCACCGTAATTCACCCTTAATCACCATACTCCACAGTACATCACCGTAAATCACCATAATTCAGAATATTTCACCGTAATTCACCGTAATTCACCGTTAATCACCATAGTTCACAGTAATTTACCCTAATTCACCGTAATTCACCGTAATTCACAGTAAATCACCGTAATTCACAGTCATTCACCGTACTTCACCGTAATTCACCGTAATTCAAAGTAATTCACCGAAATTCACCGTAATTCACCGTACTTCACCGTAATTCACTGTAATTCACCGTTATTCAAAATATTTCACCGTAATTCACCGTAATTCACAGTCATTCACCGTACTTCACCGTTATTCACCGTAGTTCACCGTAATTCACCGTAAATCACCGTAATTCACCGTAATTCAAAGTAATTCACCGAAATTGACCGTAATTCACCGAAATTGACCGTAATTCACAGTCATTCACCGAAATTCACTGTATTTCAACGAAATTTACCGTAAACCACCGTAATTTACCGTAAATCACCATAATTCAAAGTAATTCATCATAAATTCACCGTACTTAAAAAGTAATTCACCGTAATTCAAATTAATTCTCTGTAATTCGCCATAATTCAACATTCACCGTAATTCACCGTATTTCACCGTAATTCACCCTTAATCACCATACTCCACAGTACATCACCGTAAATCACCATAATTCAGAATATTTCACCGTAATTCACCGTAATTCAGCGTTAATCACCATAGTTCACAGTAATTCACCCTAATTCACCGTAATTCACCGTACTTAAAAGTAATTCACCGTAATTCAAATTAATTCACTGTAATTCGCCATAATTCACAGACATTCACCGTAATTCACCGTATTTCACCGTAATTCACCCTTAATCACCATACTCCACAGTACATCACCGTAAATCACCATAATTCAGAATATTTCACCGTAATTCACCGTAATTCACCGTTAATCACCATAGTTCACAGTAATTTACCCTAATTCACCGTAATTCACCGTAATTCACAGTAAATCACCGTAATTCACAGTCATTCACCGTACTTCACCGTAATTCACCGTAATTCAAAGTAATTCACCGAAATTCACCGTAATTCACCGTACTTCACCGTAATTCACTGTAATTCACCGTTATTCAAAATATTTCACCGTAATTCACCGTAATTCACAGTCATTCACCGTACTTCACCGTTATTCACCGTAGTTCACCGTAATTCACCGTAAATCACCGTAATTCACCGTAATTCAAAGTAATTCACCGAAATTGACCGTAATTCACCGAAATTGACCGTAATTCACAGTCATTCACCGAAATTCACTGTATTTCAACGAAATTTACCGTAAACCACCGTAATTTACCGTAAATCACCATAATTCAAAGTAATTCATCATAATTCACCGTACTTAAAAGTAATTCACCGTAATTCAAATTAATTCTCTGTAATTCGCCATAATTCACAGACATTCACCGTAATTCACCGTATTTCACCGTAATTCACCCTTAATCACCATACTCCACAGTACATCACCGTAAATCACCATAATTCAGAATATTTCACCGTAATTCACCGTAATTCAGCGTTAATCACCATAGTTCACAGTAATTCACCCTAATTCACCGTAATTCACCGTACTTAAAAGTAATTCACCGTAATTCAAATTAATTCACTGTAATTCGCCATAATTCACAGACATTCACCGTAATTCACCGTATTTCACCGTAATTCACCCTTAATCACCATACTCCACAGTACATCACCGTAAATCACCATAATTCAGAATATTTCACCGTAATTCACCGTAATTCACCGTTAATCACCATAGTTCACAGTAATTTACCCTAATTCACCGTAATTCACCGTAATTCACAG
Source organism: Halesus radiatus (assembly GCA_022606495.2). Classification (NCBI taxonomy): domain Eukaryota; kingdom Metazoa; phylum Arthropoda; class Insecta; order Trichoptera; family Limnephilidae; genus Halesus; species Halesus radiatus. The sequence continues at coordinate 108,649 of JAHDVE020001357.1, forward strand.
TAAATCACCGTAATTCACAGTCATTCACCGTACTTCACCGTAATTCACCGTAATTCACTGTAATTCACCGTTATTCAAAATATTTCACCGTAATTCACCGTAATTCACAGTCATTCACCGTACTTCACCGTTATTCACCGTAGTTCACCGTAATTCACCGTAAATCATCGTAATTCACCGTAGTTCACCGTAATTCACCGTAATTCACCGTAATTCGCCGTAATTCATAGCTATTCACAGTAATTCACCGTATTTCACCGCAATTTTTCGTAAACCACCATAATTCAGAGTAATTAACCGTAATTCACCGTAATTCACCGTTATTCACCGTTATTCACCGTAATTCACCGTACTTCACCGTAATTCACCGTAATTTACCGTAATTCACCGGTAATCACCATAGTTCACAGTAATTCACCCTAATTCACCGTAATTCACAGTAAATCACCGTAATTCACCGTAATTCACAGTAAATCACCGTTATTCACTGTAATTTACCATAATTAACCGTAATTCACCGTAATTCACAGTCATCCACCGTAATTCACCATACTTCAAAGTTATTCACCGTAATTTACCGTAATTCACCGTAATTCACCGTAATTCACCGTAATTCACCGTAATTCACCGTTAATCACCATAGTTCACAGTAATTCACCCTAATTCACCGTAATTCACCGTAATTCACAGTAAATCACCGTAATTCACAGTCATTCACCGTACTTCACCGTAATTCACCGTAATTCAAAGTAATTCACCGAAATTCACCGTAATTCACCGTACTTCACCGTAATTCACCGTAATTCACCGTACTTCACCGTAATTCACTGTAATTCACCGTTATTCAAAGTATTTCACCGTAATTCACCGTAATTCACAGTCACTCACCGTACTTCACCGATATTCACCGTAATTCACCGTAATTCACCGTAATTCACCGTAATTCACCGTTAATCACCATAGTTCACAGTAATTCACCGTTAATCACCATACTCCACAGTACATCACCGTAAATCACCATAATTCAGAATATTTCACCGTAATTCACCGTAATTCACCATATTTCACCGTAATTCACCGTAATTCACCGTAATTCACCGTAATTCACCATAATTCACCGTACTTCAAAGTAATTCACCGTAATTCAAATTAAATCACTGTAATTCGCCATAATTCACAGACATTCACCGTAATTCACCGTAATTCAGAATATTTCACCGTAATTCACCCTAATTCACCGTAATTCACCGTAATTCACAGTAAATCACCGTAATTCACTGTACTTTACCATAATTCACCGTAATTCACCGTAATTCACAGTCATTCACCCTAATTCACCATACTTCAAAGTTATTCATCGTAATTTACCGTAATTTACCGTAATTCACCGTAATTCAGAGTAAATCACCGTAATTCACTGTACTTTACCATAATTCACCGTAATTCACCGTAATTCAAAGTAATTCACCGAAATTCACCGTAATTCACCGTAATTCACAGTCATTCACCGTACTTCACCGTTATTCACCGTAATTCAGCGTAATTCACCGTTATTCAAAGTTTTTCACCGTGATTCACCGTAATTCACAGTCATTCATCGTACTTCACCGTAATTCACTGTAATTCAAAATAATTCACCGAAATTCACCGTAGTTCACAGTTATTCACCGAAATTCACTGTATTTCACCGTAATTTACCGTAAAACAGCGTAATTTACCGTAAATCACCATAATTCAAAGTAATTCACCATAATTCACCGTACTTCAAAGTAATTCACCGTAATTATCCGTAATTCAAAGTAATTCACTGTAATTCACCGTAATTCACAGACATTCACCGTAATTCACCCCTAATAACCATACTCCACAGTACATCACCGTAAATCACCATAATTCAGAATATTTCACCATAATTCACCGTAATTCACCCTAATTCACCGTAATTCACCGTAATTCACTGTAATTCACAGTAATTCACCGTTAATAACCATAGTTCACAGTAATTCACCCTAATTCACTGTAATTTACCGTAATTCACAGTAAATCACCGTAATTCACTGTACTTTACCATAATTCACCGTAATTTACCGTAATTCACAGTCATTCACCGTAATTCACCATACTTCAAAGTTATTCACCGTACTTCACCGTAATTCACCGTAATTCACCGTTATTCAAAGTATTTTACCGTAATTCACCGTAATTCACAGTCATTCACCGTAATTCACCGTATTTAATCGTAATTTACAGTAAATCACCGTAATTCACCGTACTTTACCATAATTCACCGTAATTTACCGTACTTCACCGTACTTCACTATAATTCACCGTAAATCAGCAGAAATTTCCATTTTTCACCGTAATTCACAGTTAAGCACCGTAGTTTACCGTATGTCGCCAAATTTTATAAAAAATTACTGGAACTTACCTAAATTTACCGTAATTCACCGTAAATCAGCAGAATCTTGCGTTTGTCACCGTAATTCACAGTAAATCATCGTAATTCACCATAAATCAGCAGAATTTTCCATATGTCACCGTAAGTGACCGTATATCTGCAGAATTTTCAATTTTTAACGTTAATTCAGCGTAATTCATCGTAATTCACCGTAATTCACAGTAATTCACTGTAATTCACCGTACTGCACCGTAATTCACAGTAAATCACCTTAATTCACCGTAGTTCACAGTAATTCACCCTAATTCACCATAATTCACCGTAATTCACCGTAAGTCCAGTATATCAGTTTAGTTAATCTAGAGGTAAATTTTTACGGCACAAGGTGCCCCACGGGGTGTCATGCATTACTATTATTCAAACAATTCGCTATTTGAAATAAAATGTATTACAGAAAACATTTTTTAACTTTCTTTTGAACTCGTGTCCCGTAGACTTTTACTTGTCAATTACTGGATAGAAATATTAAATCAATAAGTGAAGGTTTCATATTTGTATTTCGCCCACGATATCCCGGGCATTCCACCTTGTTTGGTGGTCATCAGATCAAAATTAAAAAATATATATTCTTGAATTTAAAAATAAATGCCACCATTTAACAATGGGTAATGGACGTAAAGTTCCTATTAAAAATGCTCTCGTACATATAAAATTATCTCCGCAATATAGCTCTGTTTTGTTATCTGCGATGACAATTTAATTCGCCCCTTCATTCATCTTCAAATAATAATTTAATAGCGATAGAAACACCCAAAGCGAATCGACCCCTAATCCGTTGCGATCCAAGTCAAAACGATAAATAACTTTCAAATTTGAAACCCTTAAATAACCCAGTCTTTGGGTTCGAACGTCGCTCGTCGGCAAAACAGGAAATTCTTTGAAAGATCGAATTTCGCGCGGTTATTTTTAAATATAAAATTTGCTACAGCTAGAAATTTCGGCGCGCGACGCACACGCGTTTCCGGTCGGCGCGTGCGTCCAAAATGGCGGTCGGGCATCTACCGGATGTCCGTTCCGACAAGACGGTCACTGGGAAGATATTTTTTTTCCCGAGGGGGAGTTAATTCGTTGGTATTCTTGATTTATTGATTGTGGGGCAGTTGTGAATGCGAGGGATGTTGTTTCCATGAGCATATTTGTATTGGGGATTCTTGATTGTCGGTTTGAAGAGTTTTTGGATTGCTTCCGTCCAAATTGATGGTTTGATTTTGGGTAAACAAAGGGGTGTTTGGAAAGGATAAGCACTCACGATGTGCTGCTTTACAGTATTCGTCAAATAGTTGTTACATTAATCTCTTTAAAGGTTTGGATATATTTAAATCGGGGTTTATAATTGCAATGATACAAAATCGAATCCATTTTGTACAAATTTCAAAGAATTATACCAATATAACATTTTAAACAAAAACTTTATGGCTATAATATTTATTACCCCGGCTCAGTCAAATATTTTAAAACTGTTTATTCGCTTTTTCTTTTTGCAATCGAATAATATGAAAGTCACAAAATTGTGTCTTGTTAATGATTATTTAATATCTTTTAACGAAATCAGTTGGCGAGCTGAAAAATGTTGAATTGACAAAGAACGTCCAGACAGTAAAAGCTGTGTAATTTATTCAGGATGCCAGAACTCAACGTCCGAGAGGTTGGTCGGCTTCAGAATACAGCGTATTTACTTTAAAAAAACATACAGCGAAATTGCACTCCTTTGAGTTTTTTTATTTATTTCATAATTATTTTTCAATTTTTCACACAATTTTCATAAAAAAATAAGTATAATGAAAAAGTGATATTAATTTGACCACTTATACGTTTCCACGTGTGTATTATTTATAAGCGAATCTATTAATTTTCGAAGAAATCAAAGTAAATTTAAAAAAATATAATTATACTCGTACAACATAAAAAAAAAATAATTAAGGGGGAGAGGGACGTCGGAGAGTTGTTATTTAATAATTCAAAATAATGATAGTATTATTACGCAATACGATAAACATAATGTTTTTAAATAGAAAAATATTTATTTAATATTTTATAAATTTACATAGGCTTAGCATTTATCAAAATCTAATCAGAAATATTACTTTTTTCTGACCGTCCCATTGTATGTTTTACAAAATATTTCAAACACGAATATGATTTTTACAGTGGAAAAAAGTATGTTTAATCATTTACCGTTGCGTTTTTGTAAATAAACGTAACCAAAGATTTGTAATTTGTAATAAATAAAAATAGTGTTTTTTTTTGTAATTAATAATAATTACAAAAAAAAAACACTTTTTTTTTTTAAATCCGTTCATTCCCCGTTAAGAGTTACACGCTGTTAAGGGATCTGGAAAGGAAGGGTATGGGGGGTTGACCTAGTTGAAACGTATGTGTGTGATTTTATATTAATAAAAGAACAAGAAAAAATAGTGTATATAAAGAAGAAAGTTAATAGTTTGGTGGTGGTTTGAGGTGAGTAGGTATCTGAAGTTATAAAGGCTCGATAGATCGCCGGTGTGACTTTATGGAGTATGGTTCAGAGTTAAAGATGTCATATTGTGAGTAGTGCGTGTTAAAAATGTGTGATGCCCGATAGATGAAGGTGTTTTTTTTAGAATTAGTGTTGCATCGAGGGAGGCTAAGAATTTGGTTAGATCTGATTAGTCTATTGGGAACTCGTAAGTTGGATCCGTTGTAGGAGTTTCGAGCAATCTGCGGTGGATCTAGCAATTTTCTGCATCATTCGAGATTCATCGATCTTCCAACGACAGAACTCGGCCGACTCTTGGTGATTTATATGGGACGGTAATTACGAACATCTAGGTATCGTAAAAAGCGATTTTGAATACGTTCCACATTTTTTTATTTATTTATTTTTTTTAAATTTAATGTAAATCAAATTTAATAATGTTATTATAAAGTTCTGCAAGCATTTTTAGTTATCGGTTTTACCGATAATAAATCACTACCCGTCCAAATTAAAAAGGAGTGGGAATAAGTTCAATCATATAAATAAGTTGTCACAATGTGGATTAACCACGCCGAAACAGCTGTCACAATAATAAAAACTAAAAATACTTGCAGAAATTAATAATAACATGATTAAATTTGATTTACGTTAAATTTAAAAAAAATTAAATGGAGTTCTACGAATTAAACACGAAAACAATGAATACGTTCCAAGTTGTGTACATACGTTTTATATTGTGGGTTCCATACTTGTGACGCATATTCTAGTGAACTGCAGACGTAAGCAAAGTAGAGGATATCAAGAATACTCATTATGGGACTGTTAATTGGTACATATTTGGTTTTGCATTAACAAGTTTCAAAGCAAATGTATGAAAATGTAAAAAAATACAAAAATATATTTTTTAATTATCTGTATATTAAAACCACTGGCTTGAAATATGCAGGTAGATAAAAAAAAAACATTTATTTGCCAATAAGTTATTTTACAATTTTTTATTTTTGTACCATATTTAATTATAGCAATAACCGTTATAAAGTTCACTGGTCAGCTCTACATTCCGGAGGTCGGAGTGCAGCTGGTTTTCTGCAGTGCCTCTATATAACAATATTTTACAACAACATCAGAATCTACAAAGTTCACCAGGACTGCCATCAGAATCGAGTTGGTACTTATAATAAATCGTTTTACAAATAGCATTTAAACAAATAGGATTTAGGAATGTTAAATTAAGTTTTATTTTTATAAAATGACTATAGTTGGGTACTTTACAGTTAAGATTATAAAAAAGCTAGGTTTCGGAAAATGTTTAAAAAATATACTTAGAGTTAGTATAAAGATGTGTGTTATTGCGAAATTTGGCAAATGTGTTGTTTACGACTTTATTGCTTTGGGTGAGGAGGATCAAAATTAAGGATTTCATTGTAGAGAATGTCTCCTTGAGACTTATTAAGTTTTCATAAACCCACTCTGAAGATTAGTATTCACAATTTTCAATGATACAAATGCGTATAGTACCATGTAGGCACTCGTGTGACGTGTGTCCACAGTAGTATTGAATTAATTTTATCCTCTAACCTTACGTATGAATTTCATTATGGTGATAAGAATAAAACTGACGAAGCTCGTACGCAGCACGCACGGGGTGCAAAATGCAAATGCATTTTTTCCCTCCGAAAATGCCGGAAAGATTCCGGAAGCGACGCCAGCGCCGCTGCGCGCGCATTACAAATCTCTTCTTTACAACTTCCGCTGGCATCGCACCCTAATGGCGGTGTTATTAATAAAAACATTAGCGTCTCCACGGGGGTTGAGATTGCCATATACGCGACGAAAAAATTTTCCCGATTTTTTTTTTCCTGTATTGTGGGGAAAAAATTAGGGGAATTATGATTAATGCAAGTGGACAAGCCTGAGATTCGGCTTTATGGGGTGAAATAAGTGAAATGGTTGCGTAATAACACTACAGGACATATTTTCACAATAGAAAGTGTTTTTTTTTGTGATGTTTTGATAGGGAGAGGGGAGGTTATCGTGGACAGAGCAATTTAATTGTATAATTATTATTTGTCGACATTATTTAGCGTTATAAAATATATCGGTTATGTTTAATAGAATTATATTTACATTTATTTGCATATACAATAGTGCAAATATTTCTAATATTTGAATTAATTCATAGGTAGACACTAGGAAGGACAATATTTTTAAAGCGTTATAAATTCACTGACATAATTTTTTTAAATGCGTGAATTAAAGTTGTTGAGGTTAAATCATACAAATAGATGTTGATTTACGTAGTAACCCTTGAGTGAAAATTTTACCCAGTCTCGTTGTGAGAGCGATATTATGAGAATGATTTTCATTTTAAGCTAGTCATAGATTAGATTGATTTGCGAAAGCGGTTGTTAAAGTGTTAACAAAATAAAGATGTGTTCGTTAATTATGTATGTATTCAGAATGAGAAAATGTTGGATGTTGCGGTTTATCTTAAAAAAATACTTTTTTTTTGCAAATTATCAATAATAATTTAAATATAAACGAGGAGCAAACAGAGAAATAGGAAGCTGACTCCAATAAAAGGTGGTAACGAAATCGATCGTAATAGTTTGATACGTTAGTACCCAGTGTGACGACAGATATTTCTAAAACGTAAAATAGAAATAATTTTAAATAACGCCAGTAAACCCAAGTAGAAACACGCGTTAGCCACAGAATATTTGGGTTTTAATCGTGTTTTGTTTCTAGTCCAGCTGTGTATCGATAATTCAAAAGGTAGAAGATGTCTCCAAGATGTGCAACTGGATCTAGAATGATCAGAGGCGGTTCGTGGCTTATCTCATTGGGAGTTCAATCGGAGATTTAAAAAAATAGAAAAAAAACTCCCTATGCATAAAAAAATTATATGTTCCTCTTTTCCATACTGCTTTTTTCCTCTAGATTTATAGGAATTTCTTCATATCGCTGCACCTGAAATTAGTGACCTAGAGACAAGAGACAATTCGCCCATTCATTTAAGGTGCGGGGCTAATGTACGAGTATAACATATTATAATATTGAAGGTTACAAAAAATACTTTTAAATACGAAAATCAAAATTTACGTAAGAAACATAACCTTCAGTTATTTTTTTTTGATATAAAAAGTATCCTCTTCAGTATTTAACTTACATAGCGACTTAAAATTACAGAAAAAAATCTGATGATTCTCGAAAAATACTATTCCGTACAAATTTGTTGTTATCAAATATTCATTTGGCTGGGCAAACGGTCGCCTTGGAGATTCCGAATGATTGCACGTTCGGCACGGTTTTCGTCGAAGCACCACAATAATGGCAATGTATGAACTATTCCTCAAGACAGAAAGCCACATAGACGCTAAATTCATAATGCACATATGGAATTCGGACTCGCTCTCGGCCAGTATTACATACACGGACGGGTAGATTTTTAAAACCGAATTTGAATGGGGCGCTGTTTAAATTGTGAATTTTATTTTTTTAATGTGAATACCGCACAAGAGTCCCAACTGCTCCCAACCGTCTGGAGCCAGTGAGACTATGGCATCCCCAATTGGGGAATGTTGTGAGGCTGAAGGTATGGGGAAGGGGAAGGAGAAAGTGAAGAGAAATGTGAGGAAATACCTGGCAATTCAGATATGGTCACCAAACACGGCTAATAGCCATTTCAAGCAACGTTTCAATTCTGAATGGTGTTCTTTCACCAGGGCGATACTGAGAGTATCTTCCACTCTGGAACGTACGAAAATATACTGTATATTATTTTTAAATGAATTAATTGTGAAACAGCAAAAATTAATTAAATTAAATTTACTTGCGCTCGCCGGGATTTGAACCCGCGACCTTCGGATTCGTAGTTTAGAGCCTTACCCCTCGACCATGGAAGCCGTTATTATTTATGATTCACGTTTGTCCACTGCACAGACGCATGTTAGAGAAAATAGCTACCAATAATGATAGACGTCTCAACATGGACCAAGAGTCGAAAAATCAATGAATTTCTGAACCTTTAAAACCTGTTAGCTTTTTATTTGATGCTCATGTCAAAAAGAAACAATCCTCCAAACAGACTAAAAAAACCATCATCCTTAAAAACGAACCATTTCGCAAAGTTTAGCGCTCATTCGATTGTTTGCGGTAATGTTCTACTTTTGATTTCTTTTGCAGGCGGATTCTACAAAAAAAAATGAAAAAAGGCTTTTATCGGCGCCGCTTCGTTCTACCCCCCGAGGTAACTCCGTGTCATGACATGGGCACTAATTACAGCAAAAAACCGGCCCGGGAACAGAACGCAGCCAGGTTAATGGGTATTGACGTTTAATGGGAAAGAAGGGACGATGGAATACGGTGGGTACTTGATCCTGTCCGGTAATCTTCGAGCAGGTTCGTCAATGACACACAAATGGCTTTTGATCGACTTTGAGATTTCGATTTATTTTTATTTTTTTTACATGAATACCGCACAAGAGTCCCAACTGCTCCCAACCGTCTGGAGCCAGTGAGACTATGGCATTCCCAATTGGGGAATGTTGTGAGGCTGAATACCTGGCTATTCAGATCTGGTCACCAAACAGGGCTAAAAGCCATTTCAAGCAACGTTTCAATTCTGATTGGTGGTTTTTCACCAGGGCGATACTGAGAGTATCTTCCACTCTTTATTGACGACCTTGATTTTGATTGTTTTAAAAGAAAAATATATTTCTACATGATCGATTACAAGATAGGTGGATACATACTCGTACGTACCAGATGAGTTTAGTCAATAAGTTCCTACAGAAAACGTGAGTATGATACGAAAAAAAAATTAAAAGCTACAAAACATGGTAAATCCACATAAATAAAGAATGTCTCGGAAGGTGTTTTGTTTAGTTTTTTTTTTAATGCAAAAACTTTCAGAGATTTTGCACACATGACCTTGAAAACAAGACGAAGATTACTGTCTACATAAAATTTAAAAAAAAAACACCCCCCATCCCCTTTCCCACTCCTCAAAACAGAATTTGGTATGTCTTGATGAAAATTTGCACACTTGACGTTCAAAATAAATTTACTCGATAGGGGTAGGGGTAGGGGTAGAGGTAAAACATCACAACTTCAAAACTTTACTTCAAACCATTTATAAACCCAGGCAACGATGGGTACTTCAGATAGTTACAAATAAAATTGTCATTTTCCCTGAAATTCTTTAATGTTTTATAACATAAGTGATCTAGTAGTAATGAGATGTCATGTCTATTCTGAATAACAGAAGAGTACGCATGAAACGATGAATGTGAATGAAGCAAAAAGTGTTCGCCAAAACAGAGTTGTGCGGCGGAGTTTCTACCTTCTCCTGCGGGGAAACGGCCTGATCGTTAGTAAGTTAGTTAATGATCGATCTTCTGTAAGAAATTGTACTACTCAACAAATTTCCAATTCATATAGCTGTCCTATAGATTGTGACATGTGAGATATTATTTCTTACACCATTTGAAAGAAAAATTTTTAGCACAATCCTTTTCGCCAAGTTGGTTATCTTGGATACTTTAAACTTTAGCATGGAAAAGACAGAGTAATTATACCCACAATTTATTATTAAATTATCTTCATAATAATTTACAGCTATTGGGGTGCATTGCTCTATGATCAAAGCTAGGCTGTATATAGTTTTACTAGTTTGAATGAATATGCATTGAATTGAATTGTTAAAATTGCCATTTTATTATCAAACTCCGCTGATTGTTGTGACCAACTGAATAATTGTGCAAGATCTTCATGAAAACAAATGTATTGATCAGAAATTTTTCGCCTTTTTTAAATTTATTCTTAATGTTATTTTTTTTTACGAAAGGTTCAGATTTTCAGTCTTTATGGACTGCATGTTACTGACGTACCTACTTCCAACAGGTTACTGACAAGCCAGAGCAGATCATTTGACTAATGGGAATGCACTATAAGGTATTTATTTATTTTTATTATTCGCCCATCTGGGTTTTACATGGATTTTAGAATATAATGTAAAGATCTATCAAGAATTATAAGTATATAGAGATTTTAAACCATAAAGTAACGAATGATTAACAGTGACATGAAATAGAAAACTAAAACAATATTACAACACAAATCATTAACGATACGTTATACAAGCTACAATACTACATAGTGTAGGATTCATCAAAGTTATGGTATAGATAACGCTTTACTGTATAAATGGAGTCAGAAAATATAAATAAGTACCCGGATTTTTGATTCAAACATTTGTTTTTATCCTAGTATCAAAAAGTTCATTCCATGCCAAAATAATTAAAAAATATATATTATTGGCAAATGTTTTCTGATTTCTTTGGTGGCAAGCCACTGGACTTGATCGTAGAAGAAATTTCCAGAGCAAAAAACTTGCTTGAAAAACGATCCATTGCTTTTTTTCTGAGAAATGCTAGAAAATGGGAACTAGAAAAAGTAATCGCACATCCCTAGTATGGACTCAGTGTTTATAGCTTGAATTAAAACATATAATATCCTCTCCCCATTAGAAGTTCCTATGGGATGACTAGATCTATTCAATTTAACTTTTTGTAAGAAGACTAACGCGATGAAAACTTGTAGTTTTTTTATAATGCTATATATTATACTGTACCTACAAGTGTTGACAGCATTCCTTGTTTAGACTTTTTATACAGTTCCTACATAATCATGTGGTAATAAATTTTTTCATTAATGTATCTAAGGGAGATTCTCCATACTACTTTTATAGCCTCCATATTATTCAAGATTATAGAAGGTAGGTACGTATTCTTAAAATATGATATATTTAGGAGGCATTTAATTAGCTACGAGGGGGGTACTATAACAAATATAATTGTTATCAATAAAATGTTTTAGTTTGTTAAAATATATGTGATTTAATAAGTTAGATAACAAAGATTAAATTCCTGTTTCTGTTTGTATAATCCGCTTGGCAAAAAACGGAGAAATTAAAATAGAGCTAAATAATTCCGTTACTATGGCAACACCAAGCTACTCACCTAGCCTTTGAAAGACATTTTTCAAATTAAGCATTTGAGTATGACAGTCCGTTTTAAAGAAACACTACAGAACATCAAAAAAATTACGTTTTTTTATTATTTCTAATTTCGATCTGCGAATTTGATTTTGTTGTTTATATCTAACATCAAATATATGCTATTTACATACGTTAATTTTAGAAAAGGCGAAAAGTGGCCTTCCTTGTAATTATATTCCTCGCAAAGCTTTAAACAACAATAAATAAGTTTTCACATAAAATTGCCTTAAATACGATGTAGAATCATTCATTTACCTGTCACTAATTTCTGAACACCATTTGATTAAAGTAAAAAAGATTCACTTGCACTTTTGTGCTTTTTTTAAACTCACATTTATTTTCCTATGAGTTATCTCGCTATTGCCATTTAAACCCTTGTAAACGACAGCAGCGCGATTTTTTTCTTCATATTTTAAATATCTGACTGAAAGTAAATTTTATTTGATTAATATGTTTTATTTCACAATTTATTAATTAAAAATAATATGCAGCACATTTGCGACACTTTCCAGATTGGTAGATACTTTCAGTATCGCCCTGGTGACCACCATTCAGAATCGAAACGTTGCTTAGAATGGCTTTAGCCGTGTTTGGTGACCAGATCTGAATAGCCAGGTACTTCTCCACTTTCTTCTTCACCATATCCTTCCCCTCCCCACTATCTTAAGCTTCACAACATACCCCAATTGAGGATGCCGTAGTTTCACTGCATCCAGACGGTTTGTTGGCAGTTGGGACTCTTGTGCTGTACTAAAAACAACAAAAAAATGTTTTATACATTAACTTACATTTTAACAATGGTTTTTTAAAACAATGGAATGCGATAAGTTAATTTTTATGGTTCATAAATCGCACAACAAAATGAACTGCAAAGGTTTTTGTACCACGTCTGATATAATCAATTTTTTCTTGATAAGAAATTGGTGCTGATTAATCACAACAAAGCAATATATCAACCGGATGTCAGTCAACAGCAAAACGAACTCGATTTCTCCACTTTTTGTAATAAATTCCCACCCAGCGCATAATCAATAATCAGTGAATCCCTAATCACCTTCCTCTCGTGTTTACTTTGCAGTTATAATTGCTGTTTACATTATCCGCAACACTGAAATTGCTGTAAGTTGGGAAGTGAGATTCCTCATGGTGCACCTGTGGCCTAAAAAAATATTGCATTCCGCCATCGAAGAAATAAATCTTTTTATTCTTTTCTCACCGCAGAAAGGGGAAGGTGGGGCGTGTTGTGACTGAATCACAAAACGATAACTTATATAACTTAAATATAATAATAACTTATACTTTTTTTTTTAAATAATCATTCTTTTCATATAAATAAAGGTTTAAAAATTTACGTATAAATACAACCGGTTTACAATTAGACAAATTTGAATTTTTAGAATTATCAGATCAAACGTTAATAGTGAATTAAATTTAATAAATAATCTCTTGAATTTATTTTCATATCAATATTAATAACAAAAAATCATTCATTTTTTTATTTCTCTTATAAGTTTGTTATTCAAGTTAGACAGTATTTTTTTTTACGTTTTTGATTAATTACTTAACTACTTTAATCAATTTTTGTTTATCCTAATAATTTGTATATTCTTACATTATTATGTTCTATGTTTATCATGTGTATTATTTTTTAGTATTATATATATATATATATTCCTGATGAAGAAATCATCGCTTTCGAAACATGTCGATATGTGTATAAATTTTTTTATAAAATATAAAGCAAAAAGTCCCGATAAACTACTTTTTACTACCTATCCTGGTAGAGGTAATGGGTTCGAGTCCCAGATGCGACTGTTTTTATTTTCTGTTGTTTTTTTCGGTTTCGTGGTTCATTTGGGATGTGTTAATATTATCTTCTTCAATGATTAAATATTAAAATGAGGTTTACAAACTTCAATAAGTTATAAAAAATAAAATTGAATACTCTTTAGTAGTTTGTCTAACGGGAGCTTATTATTCAAAACCTTATACTAAATTAACAGTTAAGTTTAAGTTACAAAATATATGAATCTATGTAAAATAAAAAAAAAAATATGTAACAAAACTTAAAACATAAATATTTCGTAAGAATATAATTATAAATATTTAAAAAAAAATTAACGTAAAAACATAAACGACAACAATAAATCTCAAATAAAATAATATTTCCTAATTATCTAATACAAATAGTTTCTTTAATGAAAAAAGTTTGAACATAACATTGTCTTAGAGCTTGATGTAGAATCATCTCCTTTTGGAATGTACAAATGATTTTTTAACACAGTTTGCTTAAAGTAAAAAGTATGCACTTGGAGTATTGTTTTTATTTAAGTACCATAAATGTGATACTAGCATAAACATTTTAAACTATCTCAGCTCTGTTATACAGTAAATATAATATTACATTTAATCAAATAAACAATATGTCCATAGTTATTTACTGCGATAATTCATTCTGTAATATAACGAAAGTGATTACAATAGTAAAAAAACTGGGATTTCCAATTGAACTGTAATCGCCGATCATAAGTATGAAAATACATTGCGATCAATGCTTCTTTATTTTGTTCCTGTGGACGATCGTGTTACAAGGTGCCCGTGTGACCGTCTCTCATTCTCAAAAGGCTGAATATTCAGTATTTGAAACCTCCATGTCCTCTGTGTAGTCTTTTTGCTTCATCTAAATGCTTTTGAAGTCTTTAGCTTGCATCAGGGACGGCCCGCCAAGGACGGATTTCACTTCAGTTTGGGCGTCGCACCCGTGTCATTCCGGCAATGTTCGCTTTACCGAAGTCTACTGGTTTCGAATAGCATGTTGTTCTAGTTCGTTGTTTAACATTAGTCTAGGTTGCTTTGAAATGCCACTGGCTTGCGTGCAGGTCTGTCTGATTTGCCGGGTTAGCCGAGTTTGCCGGCTTCGCCTGGTTTGCCGGGAACGGGAGTCGAGCCGCGACCCCCTGATTGACGGATTGACACGCGAACCACGCGGCCACGGCGATAAATCCTCTGGCGACACGTCCCGGAACTAATGACAGCAGCGGCCGGGAGTGATGGGAGGAATTGAAGAAATTAAAGGCTTTTTCTGGAGTTGGAGAAACAGCCTTTTTGCGGACGCCAGCGATCTTCAGGCCTGAGGAATCCGAGAACATTCTTTTTGCTGATGGTTTACCGGAGCTACCACTCGGCGAAGCTACAAGAAGGTTGTCTTAATCACATCAGTCAACTGTGTTTTATTTCTTTTGATTTCAGTGAGCTTTATTTAATGAGCTTTATTATAAAAATAGCCTATATTTAAACATAAACAAGAATATCTGTATGTTTGTCCTGACATAGCAAAAATTCTCGAACATTGACTTCTTGCGTTTTTTTGTTTGGATTTTCTGGGCGAGCTCGACGCTTTTCAGTTCACAAAGTTATTTTCATCCAAAGATTTGTAACTTTGGAATGTTTATTAAATACTGGATATCAAATATATAAATAAATAAATATTCTATTATCTTTCCCTTTTTATAACAAGTGTAAAAAATTATAATACCCTCAGTCTAATTTCTCGTGCTGAGGATTTCATGTACATAATGTTAAATAAAATTATTTTAATTTGATGAATTGCTGAAAACTTAATTGTAATATGAGTTGCGTTACAAGTGCAGTTGAGTGGTTTCGGTGTCAGTCTGCATTCGGTGTTAAGAGGAACGGCTGCTCAGACTGTTTCATACATAACTTTATTTTGGATTTGAGGCCAAAATACTCACCTAAACCTAAAAATCTTTTGTTTCATCAAAAAGTATAGTAAATATCTAGTACGGATTAGAAGTAATTTGTTTATTTTTGTTTTATATTATGAAATATAGGCCATTAAAGGAATTGATTTTTCGCGATTGTAGAGACGCCTTTAACAATTATTTGGGGGGCTAACAGTGATTTAAAAAAGTTTTGCCCCATCTACTTTTAAAATGTAATGAAATATAAAATAAGCATTATGGTGGACTTTAAATTAAAATAAAAATGAACAATTTACGTTGAAACATAAATTTGCCGTAGATAATATAAAATATCCACCTGAAAAAACATTATTTTTTAACTGTTTTGTTTTTATATTTTTATTCACGTAATCATATTTACATAGCAAATACAATAATTAAAAAAAAATACAATAATCCCGCTAATAATTTTTTTAGTTCCCTCTAAAATTATGATTTTTTTTTTCATGGCATGTACTTCATAATTTAAAACAAAAATAAATAAAATACTTCTCACCTGTACTAGATATTTACTAAACCTTTAATTGAAAAAAAATATATATCATTCAGTTTGGATGGGTATTTTGACCACAAAACCAAAATTAAGTTTTGTATGAAACAGGCAGCGCAGCAGTTCCTTTTAATATCTTTTCTATTTCAGATATTCCTATGTAACGTATCCAGCATTTTATTACCCTTTTACTTGAGTGCATTAATGTTTTTATGATTTTTGATGGAGAGTGGGATTTTGTAGTAGAGCTTAGTAACGTAATGCAAGAAGATTTTTTCTAGAAATGTTGTGTCTGTAGTTACTTGTTGGGTGTATTTTTGTTGTTATTTCTTGTTTTTTGTATTTATGAATTTACCGTTTTAGAGAATAATTGTTTTTTTGACATGATGTTAAGATTGTTGAGGATTTAGTCAGTGCTAGTTCATACAATGACTTTAAATACAATTTTAGTGATGGCGTTTTGTGTTCTAATGACTAAATTAAGAATATTAGCGTTATCACTGCCCCATCCGATAATACCATATTCTAATAGCAATTGGCAAAGAGCCATGTAGATCACGATCAAATATTTATACTGAGGACATTTATGATTGTTTTTAAAAATGTAGGTTAATTAATTTATTTTGTTATTTAAATAAATTAAGTGATCAGTTCACTTAAAATTGTTATCAATCCGAGAGACTATCTAGATTGCAAATATATTCCAGTGGAACTTTGTAATTATATAAAAAAAAGGATGGTAATCAATAATATGGGCATTAATGTAGGACAATCTTGATTAAAATTGAAGTCTGAAATCGATAAAAAGAACGTAAAATAATAAGGTCACATTAGCTCAAACCGCTGTTGCGGCAAGACAGAGGTCCTGGACTCATTTCCCAGATGTGTCTTTTTCTGTTTCATATTTTATTTGAAATTTGCCAATATTATCTTCTGCAATAAATGCAGGTGTTGAGTATTTGAGTTCCACGTACCGAAGTGAGTGGAAATAAGATTTGTATTAAATATTCACGGTACTATTTTAATACAGGTTGAAAAGCAATTATTATTTTCTAATTAAAGATGAGCACTTGTGGAAGTATTTGTTTTAACAATTTTTTTAATGCGCCTTTTAATTAAATCTTGAATGGAAGTTTAGCGAATTATTCCACGAGGTAAGGTTCCAATATAATCTTCATCTCGGCGTCAGTTGTGGAGAGCCTTTTGTCACTTTGATTTCAAAGCCCCACCGCCTTGTAACAATACTTCGCGGGACATGTCGAGAGGTCGCCGTAAATTGGTTTTAATTGTGCGATGCACGGCAGGGCGGGACATGGCGGCCTCCGTCACGGCATTTGCAGGGTGAGGAGTTATGTGGCCAGAATGCAGCCAGTACCAAATTATAACATTTTCTACCCTTTCGAAATTCTGCGCTCCTGGTATTAAGTAAAAAACATATGATATTTATTTTGAACTTGAGAGTGGATGCGCCGTCATAACAGGATCAGGTAATTCCGTCCATATTCTTATTGATTTTACGCTCCTGGTATTCTCACACAAATATTTTATTTTTATTTATTTACTTCTTTATAAAAAAAATTAATCCGTAATTATAAATAATACATATTCTATATGAAAGGAATTATTACCTAGTGGCAATTTCTACCAACCAACCCTTAGTGGGAAAATGAATATGGTGTAATAATAATTATATGCAGAGTTCTCCACATAATGTGGCTTTTCACACGCGAAGTGTGAAAAGCAGCAAATTTGTGTAATAATACATAAGTATTTAAAAATAATGTCTCAGTTGAGAAAGGGATGAGAGAGGGAAGGGAAAGATAGGAATTGAATCATTATGCTGGTGGAAAGAAGATGATAAATTCTTTACTTTAGCTTTGAAAATGGGTTTTGAGGGAGCATTGCGAACGTCATAGGATAGTTCATTCCAGAGACGTGATGCTTGTACTGAAAATGAATGAGTGAATGATGCAGCTTGGTGGATGGGAATCGCAAGGACTCTTTAATCAATTGAGCGAAGAGAAAGCCCATCTTCAATTAAAAAATGAAAAACGTTTTTAAGATGATTAGTTGACTCAACAGTGTATTTTGCATTGTGTTTAGTGGGAAACCAGTGGAATACCAGTTTAGATATTAAGAGATATGTTCATATTTATGAAGGTCAAATATAAATCTTATAGATATATTTTGTAGTCACTCCATTTTGTTCATAAGATCGCAATTTATATCCAAATAGCCCACAACGGCGTAATCAAGAATAGGTAATAACATAGTGTGTACCAGTGGTACTTTGACATTGACTTGACAATTGAGTATTTAAGTTGACTGGGCGAGACGTGGCTGATTTCTCCAAAGACCCATGCAGGGTCGGGAGTTGTATGACCAGAATTTATACAGTACCAAATGATCATCGTTTCTACCCTCTGCAGTTTCCGTGCTCCTGGTTAAAACATGTTTTTAATTTAATTAATTTTTATGATTAAATACATACGGAATAGAATATATAATTAGTTTTATGACCTTTTCCACCTCTTAGTTGCTTATATACTCTCTGTATTAAAATAAAAAAAACTAGCGCATGGCCTATATTGTATTACCAATGGTTTATTTGTTTCATATCCCGAGACAAGGCGGACCATTGAGATGTGAGAATATATGCATCCAGAATGTAACACAGTATCAAATTGTAACATTTTCCAGCCGCTGCGGATACTGTACTCCTGGTTTACAGATTTTCAAAATAATTAACATTAATAATGGAATATGATGATAAAGGATTCAGTTCATTTTTCGAAGGTTATGCACACCTGGTAAACTAACTCAAACACATATTATACGTATTGTACACAATTTTTACGTGTCTCATAGTGGAGTTATTCCTAGTGGACAATGCATCAGTCGTTACCAGAGTGAGAAATTACGTGCACAAAAACCAAATGACAAAAAAATTTATAAGTTCGAGATTCTGTTATCCTGGCATTCAAACTGAAATTAGTGTATTTTTTTTAAGTTACTCGATGAATATCTTATTACAGAAACAACACCGAAATCATTTTTAATTTTAATTAGTATTTTGTTCCTTTCCACCTCTTTGTGCATTTTATACTCCTGGTACATATTATCAGATGTACTAATTTCATGAATCCTTCTCTTTTGAGGTTATTATGAATCTATTCTAATTTTTAAGAATGTTAATTTACCCGCGTTTTATTTCTTCTACGTGCATTTCTATTTAATTTCCCAGATTAACTGCAGGAGACAAGAACATCCCATAAACTACACTCATTCTCCAAGATTTTTTGTTAACAATAAAGAAATCGTTCATTCGAATTTAATTTGCATGGTTTACCACAAGAAAACCTCCTGTTTTTACCACAGCAAAAAGCCTCATCCATGTACAGAACGGAAGCATTCCCTGACGACAAGAGACGCGGCAAATCAATCTTGTTACCCCCTTTCCATCCCACCCACCGGCGGTTTCCTCCCGGCATTATTCGTCCAATCCATCGGACATGTCCATTTGCGTACATGCGCGCCTTTGTTACTCCTGCTGGCTGTTATCCTGTTACCCGCTCGACTCATGCGCTCCGGATACTCGGAAACTCGTACTTTGATAATCTTCGGCGTATCGAGTGATGACGTGCTTAATTAATGGCGTTTAATTAAGTTTAATGAGGAGATTCTCTCACGATAGATTTGTTATTTGTTTATTGAGAGCTTGCAAAGGCCTTTAACGTAGAGAATAATTAAGATAGTATTGCGAAACACCTTTTATGGATCCATAAGTTACTGGGTTCGCTAGTGTCGCCGCCTTTTCGGTAATTGCCTCCATAGTATAGTGGTAATACTAGTAATACGTATTTAGTCGGGACGTTGCGGGTTCGATTCCTGATCGATCAGTACAAAAAAATGTCAATGTGGGTTTGTTCAAGTAATCCAATGTAAGGCGCGTGTGAATGTGCGCTAAGGCAGGCGAGCGCTATATGTGGTAAGTAGATGCGCCTGCTTCAATTGCGTCCGATGACTTAACATTAATTGAACCGTAAAGCGAAAATCACACTCAGCCGCGTTGGTGCCATCGAAACCGTGCGCGTGAAACAATTTTTAAACATATTTTTGTAGAAAGCAAATACTTTGTTCTTTTTCTTTGGCTGAAATTAGGCAAACGTTTTTTTTTTACTTGGCTTAATGCTAGCTCTGTCTCAATTTAAGGGAGCGGCCGTTAATTAACTCAACATACGCTAAAAACATGAGATGTCAAGTTGAAACGGAGTCATTCGAGATTTGCTCCGACTGCCTTTGATTGGTTTCATAGAATTGGATGCTGTAAGGAAGACGAGTCTCATTAGGTATTGCATCTCCGGTAATTGATTTCAAATTGTTTGCTCTTCCTTATTGATTTCGCATGATGCTTTACCCGCAAGCAGAGATGTGCATTTAAATTCAATTAAGTTATTTGATTGGGGTTAAAGTTGAAATCGAAATGATTTTTATTATTACATTTGCAAAAATCTGAAAATAAAGATTAGTACAATTTTTTTAGGTAACTAACTTAATTGTAACTATCCTACTTCAAATCTCGCATTTATCTACAGGGATGATGGGTTGTGAAAATATAAGGTCACACAATTCTGTTCTGGTGTAAAATATCTACACTCGGGTAATTGAATTATAGACGATTTCTTTATTTTCAGACTTCAGACAAGTTCAAGTCATACGATAGACAGCCCAGACGACCAGCCCGCCACAATGCTACCAACCTTAACATCGTATTTTCGTTCTAACAACTACCAACGTGACAGATACATAACAGTACTCTTCGTAATAATTTTAAAATGTAATAATCTTCAGTTATTACAACTCTTGACATCCATGGCTCAGGTATTCAATTTAGATGCTTATGCCATGTCATCCTGGGACATCGCCGACGTTTTCTTTCATTCACTTGCGATCAATTATTCTCCCTAATCTGATCGTTTTTCGTTTATAATGAGTTTCGGGAAAAATCTTTTTGTGCGCCCAACATTCCATATATTTTAACCCTTCCTTGCCGGTGCTGTCAATTAATTTGACATGTAACTAATTATTACAATATTTCTGTACATATACTAAAGGCGGAATTCACATTTTAAGTCATCCTCTGAATTGCATTTATATATTGGATAAAATAATAAAAATATGTAATAATTTATCAAACGCAACAGAAAAACATGTTTTGTTGAGAAATCGGAAAAAAATTGTACGGCTGCGCGCGTTGATAACTTGCCTAGTGGTGCGGTAGTGAGCGAGAGTTGAACGGGGTTAAGCTCACCGTGCCATGATGCGCGGTCGACAGACCTAACTGGCGGTCTTCCGGCTGTAATGGACGTGTCATGCGTTTTACGCGTGAGTTATGATTTTTCCTCATTTTCAGCACTTAAATTATTCATTCGCATAATTTTTTCTACGTACTATCAATAGAATGATTTAAATAAGTAATTAATGTAAACTATTCATTGTTACACAACATAAAAATTATAAAATTTTGTATGTAATGAGTCTACAGTATCGGAGCTCTAAAGCACCGTAAGGGGAGGGTAGTTCTAAGTCGAAGCCTCTGGACATTAAGTACGAACTACAATACATTGATTGGTTTATATTTGATTGTCAATAATTTATGCCAGAATCTCAATTAGACACGAAACATGTTCAAAATACTCAAGCAGCTTTGTGGTCTCCAAAATTAAATTAATCGAATCCCAAAAAGCTGCAAAGTCCAATTATCCGACTCGTATCAATGTCCCTGTCCAATTGTGAACTGTAGTGTTTGGTCAGTCCGGGTAAATAGCGTAACGAGCTGAGGTACTGTTGTACCCTGACACAAATTCCAAACAATTAAGTTACTTAACCCTGAGGGGGTGGCGGGTCCGTCAATGCGGGGTCCGGCTCGAAGGACCGCATTCAACAAACCACCCTTCTAGCCTCTTGCTAAATGTGGGCAAACTGACCCTGTAATAATTAGGGGAAATAGGGGATGATTGTAGTAATGGTATTTCATTTCGAAACGCTCGTATTTCTTCTATTATTTCTGTGTTTTTATTGTAACTATTTGGAGTCGGCTAGGGAAGTTCTAAGTTTTGTGGATTTTGACATACTGATCACTAGGTAATCAAAATTTAATAAAGTACACCATTCATGTCGAAGAAGAGAAACTATGTAAATTCGTCTCTAAAAAGAAAGGAAAATGCAACCGATTTCAGGTAGCGTGGTTTTACAGATCGACGAACTTTTCTATGAATTCGGAAGCTTCTATTCTGTAGATATTGTGGATTTAAAAAAATCGTCTGTTAATCTTTTCGCCGCATGCACAAATTAACTTGTAGATGCGAACAAGTTTTAGAGCATTCTTCAGTATTAAATGATTATGGATTCGCAGGCTTTTGATTCGTCCAATGATGAAGGTGGATATTAAAAATCTTAATTCTTCCATCAAAAATACTCTTCATTTAAGCAAATCTATATCTATACCTGAATGTTGACGTTGAAAACTAATTTTAGAATAATAATTAAGAAACGAGATTTTCATAAAATAAAAATTATCGCAGAAAAAGTTAATAGCCCGTTGGATAAAATGGTCAAATAACTAACTCAACCACGCAGAAATTAGTTTGAATCTGAGAGGGGGTTCTGATGTACACCTTTTTAAACAATATACTTTTTTGTCCAACTTGCTGAGAAAAGTAGTCGTTACGTTTTCAAAAAGTTCAATAAGTATTACAAGTTTATTTGAACATAAAAATATATATTATTATTCTTATTATTAGCTTACAGCATACCTCGCTTGTAACAGCTTACCCCCCTTTCCCCAAAAGGTGAATGAGACTAGTTAAGGTTAGGTTAGGTTAGAGTTTCTAAATTTCTGTTGTTTGCCGGACTGATCGCCATGTTAGAGGGGGAGGGGGGAATGTTGATGGTCAGATTAGTTGGGTGATTGGCGAGGAAGGCGGCGAGAGGTAGGGAGGGGAAGAGGGATAGGTAGGTGGATGAATAGGGGATGAAACCTCGCTAGGATTGCGCAGTATTGACCAAGACCAAGTATAACCAAGCCCGCCTCTACTCGATCATTGTCTTTGTAACGTTACGTTTGAGATCAGAGGTGATTTCGTAGGTAAAGAGATGCTTAGAACTTGATACATACACTACATATAAAATATCTTCTTCAATACTTTTTAACACGGTGATCTTCGCGTAAAAACTCAAGCATACAGCGTTGAACAACGATTTAATTAAAATAGGAACATTAACAATATTTTTTTATACATCCTAGTACGAAGAAATATATAATATTAGCTGACGTGTATTCGTCTATGCTCGGGATTATTTTTATTTTTTTAAATAAAATTATTAAGTTGTTAATTCTTGGTGGTAGTTTGAGTGCCATAATTGACTTGACAGAGAAAGTAATGCCTTATGACGCTATAACTATCTCTAAACAAAGAAACAATTTGAAAAATTTATTTCATTCCAAAGATTTATTTTTTCAAAATATGTACCTACTTGTGTTTTCCATTTTGAAAATATTCTACCTAATAAAACCTTCTTCTTAACCTAACCTAACCGGAGTGGTATATCTATGGGCTAACCTCAATACAACACGGTGGGTTAAACATTTTTGTTAAAACGTTATAGCAATAGTTTAAGATATAAGATTTCATTAAAATTTCTCTCTAAACCTTTCCGGCATCGATTAGAACAAACTGTGCTATTTTCAGCGAAACCGGTTGAGTAATTCTCGAGAAAATCGACCACAGACAGACATACAAACATTCATTTTTATGTATAAAGATAGAAGATACCTACTAATGAATGACCAATTAACACGTATAATACCAAATTATAACAAATTACGACTATTAACCCATCAATCAACAATTTAACAAAAATGACAGACGAATTCAATAAGTGTGATGTTATATGTATTCAACCACCCTTTTAATACATTTCCTAACATACTCGTATAAGTGCATCGTATATATACAAAATAATAGATTATCGACACATATTCTAACAAAATAGCAGGTCATTTGAAATATGATATCTTTATTTGTACAATCTTTCATTAGATACGGACGTGATAGATTTCAGTGGGACGGATCTCAACAGATTGTTATTTATTTTATAATTCGGTCGAAAGAAAATGTTAAAAAATGTCAAACTTTAAGTGAAAAATATTCGCGTGAGTTATTTTGTTTTGATAGTTCGTAGCCAATAATTCACCCGAGATAAGAAATTACCACATTACAGTTAATAACGGTTTCGATAGATTTTTTTTTTGGAATTTTGCTACAATTCCATCGTTTTCTTTAATATTATTTGAAGTATTGATGCCATAGTAACCTTATATGATTTTAGGTGTGTAAACAATTTTTGTACGACATTCTGTTAGGATCATAATAACGAAATTAATATTTAATTAGTAAAAAGCATTTTCTTTGTGGCTTTCCATAATTATATTCCTGACAAAGGTAGGATACTTCCAAAACCGGTCGATTATTTATTAAATTGAAGTGGTTCAAAACAAGTGTATGCGTTTATATTACAATATTTTATCGTTTATCAGAAATTCATCAAAATTTTTGTTGATGCTCCTAATATTTTGGTGTATTATTTTCAATTTGTTTGTTAGACATTGTTTGATGATTTTGATTCGGTAGAATTAATTTTTTTTTAATTCTATTTTTAAACCAGGTATTATATTGATTGTTTAGTTCTCGAGATCTTTTTTAGTTTTCCATAGTTCAAGTTCTAAGTCCTTGTCGAATGCAGACAAAAGTTTCAAAATGGTACAACTTAGTAGCCAGATCAAAATAATACCATTATTGAACTTTTATTTTAAACACTATGGCATGTTTCTGAATTCATAGTTATACTATTTTCCTATCGTCTATAAGTATTACTACATGTACATGACATTCTCCATACATGATATAACTTCAACCAAGTATCCCTAACTCTTGAGAGTTAGAGAGAGTCTGGACCAACCGAAGTTCTTAAGCGTAGCTTAGCTAAGCCTCGATGGTAGTAAATAGTTACGACAAACGATCAAAGCATAAACCATGAAAGTTAATACACTGGATGCAATCCATCGATAAAAAAATCTTTTATACTTGACATTAAGTCACTTCGTGGTTATCTATGGAACACCAAATTGATCGGTCAGTGGTTGAGTTTGCATCGCGTCTGGTTCCAACCCAGGCGTCGTGAGTTCAATTCCTCAGCTAGCTAAATCCTCCATCACAACACAAGCAACATTTTCTGTTTAGTCTGATGGCAGTTGGAATTCAAATATTGTCAACCGGGAATACGTGTTTCTTAAAAAAATATATTTTTTGTATGTGAATCCAGCTCAAGTGTCTGGAGCCAGTGGGACTGAAAGAAATGGGGAGAGGAAGGACACGTTAAAAAGGAAAGCATGGAAGTACTTGGCTCCTCAGATCTGGTCACCAAACATGGCTAAAATGGTTTGAAGCAACGTTTCGATTCTGGATGGTGGTCTTTCACCGGGGCGATACTGAAAGTATCCACCACTCTGACATGTGGGGATTTATTCGAGGCTCGAAGAAAGCTACAACAAAATCTTATTGAGTAGTGATTTTGAGGCGTTGGGCAAAAAAAAAAGCATTTTTACACCGCTACCAAACTATCTCATTTTGTTATTTTCTAAATTATCGAATTTTAAAGCTTGCTATTATGGTTGTTTCATAATAAAAAGCTTTTTCTTTTTCCAAATATTGAAAAAAAAGGTGTTCGAGTAAAAAAATATCTTGCAAAAACTTAGGGCAAGTCGTGTTCCTCTCGAGAATAGTGTTTTCTCCTAAACCATTAATTTTTATTTTTATTTTCTGAACACTTGTTCTGAATGAAAAATCGGTTAATACTAACTTAACACTGATTCTCTCATTTGAAAGTTGAAGTGATGATTTAGGATCGAATTTTTTTCTTCATTTAAACGGTAAATATTTTCAGCTTCAATTCAGTGTTTTTTTTGTGTTTGGATTCCAGGTGGAATGCGTATTATTACAGGATTCCGTGGGTCTACCATAATAGTAAACTTAACTTCAAAAAATAACCAACATTGGAAGAGATATTGAAGGAATAATGGAAAATGTCCAGAAAAACATGAGTGTTTTTCTTCACGGCAAAAACTTTATTTATTTAAGTTATTGAATGTAATTAATGATAAATGTATAAATAAAATAAAAAAATTGGATGCAACAGAGCGTTTATCTGAATACCACAAACATAAACATCACAATTAAATAGATCAAGGCGATGCAATGGGAAGTAATGTAAAATGATGTGTTTTTGGTTTGAACATTTGATGGCCTAGAAATATCATAGATTATTTAATCAAATACTGCAAGTAGAACACGCCTTGCCCTTTACGAAAGGGCAAGGCGTGTTCTACTTGCACGATTGGCGTGATTTTTTTTTTGCGTAAATCGAAAATCGGCTTTATGCGGGAATTTCAACCTTATTGCCACCTGCATAAGGAG
The DNA here is from genome assembly GCA_022606495.2 of Halesus radiatus. Lineage (NCBI taxonomy): Eukaryota > Metazoa > Arthropoda > Insecta > Trichoptera > Limnephilidae > Halesus > Halesus radiatus. The sequence goes on from JAHDVE020001357.1 coordinate 135,408, forward strand.
TGCGTGATTTCGTTTGAATTTTAATCCCTTTAAGTTTAAAAGAAGAAAAAAAGGTATCCGAAAAATTGTATCCAGGGAAACACGACTTGAAAGTCCAAAATAATGCCGACAAAAGGAAATAGGTTGTCGAAGAAAAATTTCATCCAGAGATAAAATTATCAATACGTATTAGAAGCACTTCTTAGCTATTTAAGTACTCAATTCCTTGATAAGTCAATGATTCCTAGATAGGTTACTATTCCCACAAAACGGTTCCATGCGCTATAAATTCTGAACTCGACAAAACTCACCCGAAATCCGGACCAGGGTGCTTTGTGATCCGACTCCCTTATCCTCATGGGTTGTCAACACCAGAGCCGGAACAAGTAATATTTGGCATACAATTTATATTTGGCCCCTATTAGAATAGTGTTCCCATAAGGTGACAAGTTTTTAACACTTTAGAGAGCGGGAAAATATCCTATGTATTATACTGTTTCAGAAGATTTTTATAAATATTTTCTATAAATGTTAATTTATATCGTGACGATATTTGTGCATATTCTGGTAGAAAAATTACTTTTAATATATATTTGTATGTGAATAGGTACCGCATAAGAGTTGCAATTGCTCCCAACTGTTCTAAAGAAGTGGGACTGTGGCATTCAGAATCAAGGTATGCTGTGAGGCTGGAGCAAGTGGGGAAGGGAAGGAGATGGGGTGACTACGGTTGGAAAGCATCTGGGTATTGAGAACTGATCAGCAAACATGGCCAAAGACATTTCAAACAAATCGTGGTCTTTCCTCAGGGTGAAACTGGGAGCAACTGCAACATATGCAACAATAAAATTTAAAAAAAATAATGTGAATTCGTTACAAAAAAATGTCCAAACTGTTTCTTGCTAACTGGAGCTAGAGATACTATGGCATCCTCATTTGAGGTGTGTTGTGAGGCTGAAGGATATGGGGAAGGGAAAGAAATGTTAAAGGGGAGGGTAGAGAAGTATCTGGCATTCAGATCTGGTCACTAAACATTTCGATACTGAGTGTATCTACTGTCTACTATTTAAGAACATCCCGCTACAAAATTTAATCGAAAAAAAAATTTATTGCATACGCCAGGATTCGAACCTGCGACCTGCGAATTTGTAGACGTTGACCTTGCCTGTTGAGGCTGTCAATTCAATCAATTCTGATTAAAGAATTATTCGAGCTGCAACATTTCAAAAAAAAAAAAGCATGGTTTCCGTTGTTTATAATTTCAAATATTTATAGGTACTACCAGTTTGTCGAATTTTCATTACGTTAAAAGTCGCTATACCTACCTGTTATTTGCATCACTCCGATAAGCTATCGACTTCTCTAATGATATGTACACAGTAGATTTAAAGAGTACTGTGGTACTTGCTGGATTAGCAAAACGGCTATAATACGGAATACTCTGCTGTTTTTTTATCCGTCTGCTAAATTCTGATTAGAATTGGCAATCTGATCAGTATTTTCGATCGTGTTTACTCCAAATGATACAATAACTATGGAAGATACGTTTTTTTTAAGTGTTTATTATTCAGCCTAACGGGTTTTTACGATCTTATTATAACGACAACCATTTCAGCTAGCAGAATATAAACACGACAAACCGATTTTTTTTTATTTGCCCGCCATGCAGGACCAATCTTAGGATAAATTCCCCAATTTCCCGTATTTGTGCACAATATAACGCACAATATCGACATTCTTCACAATACCCTTTCAAAATATCGAACCGAAGTAATGCGTACGACCACAAATTGAAGCACGAGTATAAAACGTATCGAGAGTATCTCCTGTCCCGATCCTATTTTCCTCTTCCTCTCCCCCCTTCCTTCTTATTTTGTTTTTTTTTTCTAATAAAACATCCGTACTTAATCACTGGTAGAATAAGAAACATTGTTAGATTACCTTTTGTAAAAAATTTCTTTTATATAAATCTGTATTAAAAGTTGTTTGTTTCTTACAAATAAATAAATATCATCTGCATCTGAGATTTTCCATTTTAGTATAAAAAAAATAATACAAAGCATCAAATAATTTTTCTACTAGTTCTCATGTAAGAAGACTTCGATAAAATAGTGTTTATCTCTAGCGAAGCCGATTAGTAAAAAAGTAAGCGATTAAGGTTAACAGTGTAACGTAATTTATAAGGAGGAAATATAAGAAAGATTAATATCATGGATTTATCAATACCTGGATACCTTACTATATAGTGCGGCTGTGCTGTTGAGTGAAATGTTGAGGTGTGGTATAAGTGTACATTTGTTTTTTAGAAAAAACCTACGGGTGCCTTTGTACCAGAGACGTGAAGTCCATAAAGGCTGAAAAGCTGTGCCCACCCCAAGAAAAAAAAGAATTTCAATAAAATTAAAAAAATTATAAAAAAATTAATTTGAAATAAATTTTCGTCCCAGTTCATTTATGCGGTTTGCAACAATAATCGGCGGAAGATGATAATCAAATGGCAATTTTAAAATATTCAATGCACATTTCATACCCGAACTTGAAAAACGGCATACAGCCCACCTTTGGCCATAGAGCAATGCACACCACTGCTTGTACCCGCAGTATGAACATTACTCAACCTTGTTGTAATTTGAAAAAGTGACAAAAAATTTTATATCAATATATATACAGTACACTGAGGATTATCGCCCAATATGTTTGTTATTTCGATATACCAACGGGAAGCCCCTTAAAAAACATGTCAAAGTATCAATTAATCAACATTTTCGTAGTGAATTTGCCGACGTAAGCTTCACGCGACGGGCGATTCGGAGAATTTAAACTTCGAAAATTCAAAAGTGCAAATTCACTAACTTGTACAAATGTACTCGCCCAATTTTTGAGGGGTGTTTTATTTGAATTTGGTATACAAAATTGTGTGTTATGTTTCCTAAATTAGGAACAATATTAAAGAACATGCAAGCTGCCCTGCGGCGGCTTTGCACGACTGCTTTTATTTGTTTTTGTTGATACTGTTGTGATACATATACTTATACTAATAAAAATAAAAAAGTAACGAATTTGTACTTCCCTATATGAAAAGTGGAAACAAATTTCTAAAAATCATTTATTGTACAGTTAAAGGCATTTTTATTTTTACTCGTTTCTTAGAATTGTCTCTGTTGCAAAGGATTCCCCATAAAAGAATTATATGTATACATCTATTTCCTTCCATCCATAAGCTGCCTCCCTCATTGTTAAAATGTCTAAAGTTGACTCCTCGGTTGGCAGTAGGAAGTAGGAAGTAGGTAGAGGCAATAGGAAGTGGATATAGCGCCAATTGGCGATGGCCGCTCCAATGCCCCATCCCAGCCATCTGATTGGCCCGCGCTCGTTAGGGTAATCAAATTTCCAACTACGGTCCAGTTTAAGTTAATTTATCGTATCGATTTAAAAAGATCTCTGTGCGGTTTTGCGGAAATTGCTGGAGAGGTTACCCGCTCCTAAAAATGTGGAAATTACAGTTGAAAGATGAACATGTTTAAAAAAATTGTTCGCAAGCGCGGTTAAGATTATACTGATGTACAAACTTTCGACAAAATATGTCGACGAGTTTTTTCCCGACGCGAAAGAGCCCAAGAGTTAGCAAATTATCTTTTATATCGCTCAGGTGTTGCTTTTAATTATAATTCGTTGTAAAGTGGCCGCATTTATCCGTTATCAGAAATTTCCTACACACATCTTTGTCTTATGAACTACCAAACTGAATTAAACCTAAATTGTCGCTATGTGTATTTCATATTGTGATAAAGCTAAGGGAATTGTCTTTTTGATTGTTAAAAAGCTCTAAATTAGAATATAATTACAAAAAAATAAGTATTTAAAAAAATCTTACGTACAAAATTTAGTATACAGAGCCCCTTTTTTATTTTTAGTTGTTTCATAAATTTGCGTTTACCCAATTCGTGAGTACCCAATTCTGGGATAAGAGCTGGCCGCAGGGCCTAGCAGAACCGCTAGTTAGATTTTTTTTTGATCGAAATATCTTAACGCCATCTTGATAACATCGATGGATTCATTCCGTGAAACTATTTATTTTATTATATAAATTAAAAATATACTTTGTATTTACCACTTTAATTTAAATTAAAGTGGTAAATACAAAGTATATTTTTAATTTATATAATTAATAATGATGCCACAAAGTTACCAAACATTTGAAGAAATTATTTATTTAATTTTTGTTCTTTATTTTTTTATTCGAAAAACACATTATTTAACAATAAAATGTGAGTAAGGTTTGACTGTCCAACTGGGAGCACATCCCGTTTTAGGACAATCAAATTGATTTATTTATTTACGGGTCAATGTCCAAATACACAAAATACATAACATGAAATGAAATAAACAAGACATACAGAAAAAGAACAGCACATGCATAATACAAGAATGAAGCAATGACAAAAATAGGACAAAAATATATATTTGAGAGAACATTCAAGTCAAAGACAAATTGACAAGTTTAGTTCATATTAAGTGACATTATACAAAAAATAAAAGGGAGAAAAGCTAGTATTGACATAGTATTGGTAATATCTAGAAAAAAGTATAATAATTATTTATAAAGAGATGTGAAGAATAGTACAAAAAAAGCGATTGTGTATTCCAGATAATTTGAGTACAATTTAATAATTAATAAAGAATAATAGTTAAGTTCAAAGAGATAGAAAAAAAGTATAGAGGAATCGTTTACTTATACCAAAACAATTGAGTATAGTATAATCGTTAAGTTCAAAGAGATAAGAAAAAAAAGTATAGAGGAATCGTTTACTTATGCCAAAACAATTGAGTATAGTATAATAGTTAAGTTCTTAAATATTATAGAGTAAACAATTATGTATATGTGTTTGATAGGTACTGGTTGGTGCTATAAGGAAAAAAAACGTTTAAAATTGAGTACCAAAAAAAGATAATATTATTGAGTAATATTGATAAGATTCAGTCACGTTTCACACAGCTTATACTGTATACTTATTTTTTAAGAAGGTGTGTTTCCCTGATGAATATTGGGTACATTACTCTATGACTTTAAAGTTTTTAAATCAGTTTAGAGTTGGTGATTGGGAGATTTTTATGTGGTTTTTCGCTGGTCGGGAAATGTTTGGAAACGTTAAGTAGCTTCTTACTGGTATGTTTTTGCCACAAGTAAGAAGTAAGAATAAACTAAGATGCGATGTTTTATAATCTCATGGCTGTGAGGATGGGGGAGAAGAAATAATAGCATCATTATTTCAAAGTGGAATGTGAAGATCAAACAAAAATAAAACTTATCTTTTACGGTTCTGTTTTTAACTTCACCTTTTTTCTGGTTGCTTTGACTTTAACTAACTGTATTTTGAAGCGAGTCTTTGGTTGTTTATCAAAAAAATACAAAAAAAGTTAAAAACTCTTTTTAATTATTTACTTATTGTTTGAAACAGTGTTAATAGTTACTAATAACTAACTAATTAACTAACCATCACTCCGTTTCTCCTCAGGGGTAGGCAGAGAGGACGGACCGCCAAACAACTCGATCTTGGCATAAACTTCTTGCTTCATTCACATTTATAAATCGTCTCATACATTCTCTTCTGTTATTTCGACTTTTGACATGGCCCTTGATCGTGCCATGTCTTCCTCGGACGTCCCCGGCTTCTTCTTCCATTCCACATTCGCGTCGTATATTCTCTCCTTACACTCCTTTCTTCGTTCATTCGCTCTACGTGCCCGAACCATCTCAGCGTCTCTTTCTTAATCTTGCTCATTACGCATACATCAGCCTCGCATTCTTTACGAATCTCGATATTTTTCACACGATCATACATGGTTTTACCACGCTTTTGTCTCAGAGATCTTATTTCTACAGCATTCAGTATACTTTCATCCTTCCTCTGCCAGTACCATGCCTCACTGTCATACATCAGGGTTGGTATCATCACTCCACTGTGGACTGCTAGCTTGGCTTCTTTGGACTTCTTTTTTTTTCGCCAACCGCGTTCAGTCCTCCGTTAATGGAGTTTCCTGCATTCACCCTTCTTTCAATATCCCTATCAGTCTAAAAATCGTTTAAAAATAACCTACTCAAACATGTAACAAAAGCGCAATGAATACCACTTAATGCAGACCTCGTTCATACTACTTGGCTGCATTAGAATCCGACAAAATAAAGGTCCCATGTGCATCCAATCAAATTATTAATGAAGTATCTTTCGAAAGAACCGCATTGTTCAGTCGATTAATTAGGATGATTGAAGGATCGTGGTAGCTTGATGAAGCAACATTTTGTCATTTAATTAAATCACGGAAATTGCAATTATTATCATAATCAACGTTAATTGACATTGTTGGGGGGGCAGCGTGGAAGTGATTAATTCAGTGTTCCTGTACAAGTTCCTTAATGAACGCGCAATCGTATTTTAGATGCGAAATACTGGAGAAGTGACATAATATACATGGAATAGGTTTTTAGAGAATTACATAATACATGTTATAGGTACCGTGCGTCCCATATAGGCACAAAAACACTGCCTACCCTACCCTACTCACACAAAATATTAATAATATTATAATAAATAAACATTTTGCAAGAAATCAATCCACACTTTCAAAAAAAAAAACGTGTCAAAATGAGGAACTAAATATGCAAAATGAGGCACATCTCGTATTCAAATGATGACTGTATTCTACAAAAAACAGTGTACACGTGTACGCAACACTCGTTTGAGGTAATGTTGATAAAGGTCGTCCTTTTCTAACTAGTAAATTCTGTCCATTTTTATCATTCACAACGTACCCCAATTAAGAATATGGCGAGGTCGAAGAGGCATATTTTTGTCTATGGGAAAACCAATAAATGCTGTCAATTTTCGTCATTCAGAAAACAATTTCCAAAAAAAAAATTAAGGAGTGACGTCTTCGTATTTTTTGAAAAGTGAAAAAACACGGAAAAGCGCCGCAAGCGAATTTTTTTGTAGATTTCAGGTGATAAAATATTTTTATACATACAAAAATCTGTTGTGAGCCATGTAATTTATTGTTAAAAATTCAAACTATCATTTGATGTGTCACTTAAATTTAAATAAAATTGCGATTCCGTTTGATGCCCCCCCCCCCTTAATATGGCGCCTCTGCCACTGTTTGAGTAATTTTAAGAACATTTTCACTGAATGGTGTTCCGAAATTAATTTTTAAATTATAGTTAAGTAAAATAAAACAAAAATACGCTATGCAAATGCTATGTTATATTTATTATAATATAATGGAAACAGACTAAAAATGAAGTAGGTCGGTAGGTAGGTACCCACCGTGAGAATGTCAATTGCCCGGAGCCATTGGGACCATGGCATCCCCAATTGGAGGTAGGTATGTTGTGAGGCTGAAGGAGGTATGTAGGTTAAGAGATGGAAAAGAGGTAGGTTTAGAGGAACCTGGATATTCAGATTTAGTCATTAATCACGACTGAAGCCATTTCAAGCAACATATCACCACATTAAATAGTAAATTCCGTTATGGCAACTTTACAGGATAAACAAAAAAACTGGATGATTCTTAAACTACACAATAAGTTTGTATTTAAAAATGTTCAGATATGTTTTCACTACTTTACTTACATAATAAATGTATGCAGTATAATTTTTGTAAGTTCTTACAATTTTAAAATGTTTTTACTTAAGGTTAAACGAAACGTTTTATGCGCTCAAAGGTGGCGCTACTTCAAATATTTACAAAAAAATCACTTTTCGCAACTCATGCTTTTAAATATTGAAATGATTCGTTTGTTGATGGATGTAAATACGGAATATGAATTGAAATATATTGTATAAAGCTCTAGTCCTTCAAGAAACTTATAAAAATACTTCAGAGTATGTTAGTTTTACAATAACATATTTAAGTGTTTTTTCTACAATATTTAAATTTGCGCCATCTGTGAGCGCGTATTACGTTTCGTTTAGCCTAAAGCATGAATAATTTTATGATTCAATCGAAGATTATAACGAATTGCAAATAAAATTAAAGAGGAGCTACCTCAACATAAATATTCATTTAAAACGAAAAACATTTTTATTTTCGTTTAATATTTACATTTTATTATATTTTTATGACTAATATTTTATTCACTTGATTCAAGATCTTATAATTTTCAAACAGATTTGAGTTTTTCTTAGTAATATGTATTTTTAAAATGTTAAATTTATGAAAAATTGACTTATCATTTCTGAATGGTGATCTCTCACCAGGGTGATACCGAGAGTAGTAACCAATCTGGAACAAATATACCTACCGCTGATTATTTTAATCAAATTTACGAGTAGGTATGCGAAATGACACATAAAAAAGAATCAACATTATATATTGGACTGCTATATGGTATTTGATTGGTTTTCATATACTTGGCAGGACAGTTACAAGACAGTACCTACCATTTTGTTGTGACAATTCAACTTCAGCGTCACAATATTATACTCACATGCGACGAATTTAATATCGGGGGAGCAGATACGTCGATGTTGTTGACATATTTGGCACATCAATGTCACAGTATAAGCATGCATTAGTACGGTTTTTTTCATCGAGTAGAGATAGGTTAGTTGAAACTATTTAACTACGGATAAAAGTTGCAAATTATGTTTTATATTTTAATATCTATTATAATACATATCTTTTCAATATTATTTGTAAGTGTCTAAATAAATAAATAAATAAATATTGGATACCTACGAAATATTTTTGTGTGAGTAATCTATATACATAAAAATCAATGTACGTTTGTTTGTTTGTCCTCGATGTTTTCGAAAATTACTCTTCAGGTTTCTCTGAAAATAGCAGTTTGTTTTTATTAGTGCCGGGAAGGTTTAGAAAGTAGTTTGAATGAAATCCAATATGTAAAACTGTTGCTATAACGTTTTAAAATTAGTATGAAAAACATTGAACCCGCCATGTTTTATTTAGGTTAGCCCATAGATATAACACTCTGGTTAACTAGAGATTGCAAATTCAATATATTTTGTAAAAATAAACGTTTGGAATGAAATAAAATATTCAAATGGATGTTTCTTTTTTTCGAGATAGTTACTTTCGCTGCCAAATCAATTATGGCATCCCAATGACAAGCAAGAATTCATAACTTCATAACTTTATTTAAAAAAAAAATCCCGAGTAAGGCCGGGTACACATCAGCTAGAATATTATAAACATTTGCTATCATGGGGTTATGTTTGTTAATTTAGTTTTTTACCATAAATTGAATATAATTTCCCACAAAAAAAGTCTAATTAATTAGCAAATATATTTACGCATATAATGCCATATTAATATTAAGTAGAAGCACCCGCCTTGCCATGAAATAAATTAAATTAAATTAACCCTCTCAGTCAGCATTTAAAACAAGCACCCCATTGAGATTTATTGAGAGGATTCGCGCTCTATTCTTTTTTTGGCGGGACATTGCTAAAGTATTCCATATTCAAATGATGTAAAGACACCACTGTGTGACGCAGACTGCATTGTCCTCGCCGGAAGTGGCTACCATGCTGTATTTAACCGGAAACTCCAAATACTAGAAAGGCTAATTGAATAAGGCTTCGTTTTCCCTTTCAAAGCCTCTCTTTGATTCGCTTTTGAGGATTTTTTTCGTGTAAATATTTATGGTTTTCTTTGGCGATCTCTATCAAGTTTGGGTTTTTTCTTCTTTTTTCGGCGTTTATTACCATGATTTGATTCGGAGGTCTGCGAGATCCCTTGATTAGCCAAAAAAAATTGGTTTAAGGCTTCGGAGGGCTGTTGAAACGTGTTTAAATTATTTAAATAGGTAAGTCGGTGACATTGAAATGAGACATGTCAGATAAGCCCTTCGCTAAGGCTTGGTCTTATGAAGGCGCAATATGAGTAATCCGTTGACAGGAAATCATCTGGAATAATCACATTGACAGTGGTCCAATAACAGTCTCTGGAGTAGATACTATTCTCTTAAAAACAGTTCGTTTTCTTGTTGTTTACTTGGAACAACATATTGTTTCAATGAATACTCAACTTGGCAATGCGGTAAAGTAAAGTATATTTTTTCTAAGACAATTGAAATCCATAAGAAGTTGTCTCCTAACAGATCGTGCTGAGACTCTTGTAAATGCTCTAGTTGTCTCAAGATTGGACTACTGCAATAGTTTGCTTACCGATCTGCCTAATATACATTTGTACAGATTGCAAAGAGTGTTCAACACAGCAGCTCGTCTAATATGCGGTGTCACCAAATACTGTCACATCACTCCACTTCTACGTGATTGCTTACATTGGCTTCAAGTCACAGAAAGAGTTCAGTTTAAAATTTGTCTTATTGTATTCAAGGCACTGAACGGGTTGGCACTATACTTGACTGATCTCTGCGTGAGGGACAATCTTACTCAGAGGCAACTCACGATCAGTCGGTCAAGTTTGATGCGTTGCACAAATTGGATGAACCCTCTCGTACGAATGCTGCTATTTTTGGGGATAGAGCTTTTAATGTACTGGTCCACATTCTTTCAATGACCTTTCATTTGGTTTGAGGTTAGAAAGCAATTTCGAAAACTTTAAGAAAAGTTTAAAAACACATATATTTAAAAGTGGCTACAAACTTTCATTATATGTAAAGCGCTCTTGAGGTGATTTTATTCACTGCGCTATAGAAAAAATGACGATTTTATTTAAATCCGCTCCGAGTGGTGTGTAACAGATATACTGTATTTGTATTTTCTTGTATCTACTTACAAAGTTCACATCCCTATAAGATAACTATTTCATAAAAACTATTACATTCGCTGGCCCGGGAACCATTCATTGGATAACCAATACCCATGCCATAGGTCACCCCAAGTGGTCCGCTACGTTTGGTGACTTATCAATAGTGCCCGGGTTTATGGGATGCGGTTTATCCGAGTCTTGGCGGCGGATGCGTGTGCTCATCAGCTGCGTGGTGGGCTGGATCGCGAAAGGCTGGTTGAGAGAGACCCTTTGAACCAGCCAGACTCTCTGGATTCGTACGTCCGTCACTCTTGGACGCACTGACCTCCAGATTCCTGCCTAACCCTCATACCTCTTTTCCTTCCCAGAACTTCTTCTCATTCCTTTCTTCAGAAGACCCTCCACACAGCATCCCAAAAGATTACATTGACCCCGAGGGAAACTCTTTTCTTCGGGGTCTTCTGTGAGGAGCTAAATGTAAACAAAAAAAAATAAAAAATACATAAGCTGTACATAAATATTTGCTTACGCTACTAAAAATCAATAAATTACCATATATTATGTACGTTTCTCATTGGAATTAGATTTTTTTTTGTTTGTATTTCCTGGGTATTAAATATGCAAAAATTTCTAGACATTTTGTTTGAAAAGTTTTTATCACTATGTACTTTTGTTACTTGAATTCATTATTTCGCTACCGGTTTTGACACATTAATAAAAAAAGTAAAATAAATAATAATAATAAAAATAGTTATAATTTTTTTTTTAAATGGATGATTGCAATAGAATTAAGGTATTCCCTAAATGATTAGTCAATAATACAATGACACTATTGTGAATATTCCTTAATGATAGTAGTAGCCAAATACGTGGAAAATCTGTCGAGAACACGACACAGCAACTAAGATGGGAAAAGCAATGGTAACTTGATCATAATTTCTGAATTAGCCTACCTTTTAATATGTAAACGCATTATAAAATCACCCTATTAAAAACATAATGTAACCCATCTTACAGTATTAATGTCCTAGAGTCCTATGTTAATCGTCGTGTGGACGCGAATAGTAGAAACGGTAATTTCTTCTAATATGAAAACGTGTCTGCAATTCAATTCGTATCATGATGAATATACTGTGTCGTTTTTACGTGTGTTCAAAACTGTTCTGTTTTATCACCGCGGAGGAGAGAAATGTCAACAATGCAGTAAACTGCTAGTTCTTAATAGTTTTTTAAAACCAGATAGGCATGTGAAGTTATTATATTAATATAATATTAATACTATACAGTTATTACATTAATATAATATTAATACAATACAGTTATTATATTAATATAATATTAATACTATACAGTTATTATATTAATATAATATTAATACAATACAGTTATTATACTAATATAATATTAATACTATACAGTTATTATATTAATACAATATTAATACTACACTGTTATTATATTAATATAATTTAAATACTATACAGTTATTATATTAATATAATTTTAATGCTATCCAGTTATTATATTAATATAATATTAATACTACACAGTTATTATATTAATATAATTTTAATACTATACAGTTATTATATTAATATAATATTAATACTATACAGTTATTATATTAATATAATATTAATACAATACAGTTATTATATTAATACAATACAGTTATTATATTAATAAACATCTCTTAAGAGAAACAAAATATCTTAAACCCTCCTGCATGTAAAATCAGGATATTGATATGCGGATTAATAAAATGTTTATTAAATCATTACCACCCCTGATACTCCAATAATTGTATATATAGCATAGTTTAAGACAGATTTGTACCAGTCTGAAGATGGCCGTGATAGGTGGAAATTGGTCGGGTCATAAAATAAAAAGTGGAAAAAAGTTTTTAATTTGTTTTAATAAAATATTATTAAAAATAGAAAAAATGCAATAAGTAATTACATTTAATCTAAATGTTCATATCAATGTAATTGAGTTATGACCAAAATCTGTTCCTTTTGTTTTTATCCCGATCAAGATATAAAGTTTTATTAAATGTTTTAATAAAACCGTATTTAATTTTACCTCAAACGCCTCAAGATATTATAACTTCTGCAATCATTCTTCCTTTGTTAGTTATATTCCTTACTGACATACATAAGGGTGGATATCAGAACTCCATTGCAGACTACTAGACTCGCTACACTCGACAACACTGAAATAACGAATGCAACTTCATCTAGTAAATCAATAATTTAATGTGAAATGAATACTGATTGTATTATTCTATTGATGTAGGTAGTTAAGATTATATTCAATAGAACTGAATAGCCCAGTGCTCTCCACGATCTTGATACCTATTTTCCCTGCCATCCCCCATTTCTATTATCCACATCAAAACATCCAAATAAAATAAGTTTGGTAAAATTTTATCAGAAGAAAAAGACTATGGTCTTCTATTGAAATGTCTGTAAGTAGTAAAGATCACGACTTGAGTGAGCAGATCTTTGAGTAAACTTTGAATTAGTCCAATTAGATATATCTTTAAGCAGTTTGAATCTCTTTAATTAGATTGCCAAGGTTAAATTATGCTGGATTGACAAAGAAAATTCAATCCGAGGTAATTATTTTATTTATTAAATAAAACAAACTCTTTATTTTGAACCACCAATTTATTTTAATTCATCATCAACCGATTTCGCTTATCCCAAGCTTCATCAAGGTAAAATGTAAAACTAAAGAAAAGAACACAGAGTGCGCATATATGTAGGTGAGACATACAAACTATAATAAAAGGGAGACAAAATATAATACGAAACATTGCAATAGTGAGACAGAGATATGCTTACATGAATGCGACAACTTATAAAAAAGAAAGAGATAGAACGTCAAAAGAGGGAGGGATTAAGAAAAATTGGGAAATTTTGAGATATATATCTAATATATCAAATATTTGTTTTCCTAAACGAAAATAACGTCCAGATGATACCATATTTCAGCTACATTTTCCAGACACGTAATATCTTGACTGGTAGAACAAATAGGTATTCTCCTTCGCCATAAGCATTCTGGTGTACAGCTTTGAACATGGGCCTCCCTCGATATACGAGTATGCAAATACTCTTTCATTTTCAGTTCTCATCTAACTTCAGGATTAACGTCCATTCTTCCTAACCCTACTGAGCAACTGTTGAACCGACGCAACGTTTACTCAACACCGTTCAAATGCACAAATACGCTCTTCCCAACGAAATTCTCGATCAAATTTAAGATCAATTTAGGATATTGATTTTTGTGGATTAAGTTTATCTTGTTTTTCACGAATGGGAAACGTCAAATGTAAAATGTACGTCTATGAAAGTGGGCGGGCACTATTTATAGTCTAAAAAAGTGAGCGGGCACCTCCATATTAGACAATTTAGCATTAAAAAAATGCTTGGAAACAGGCAAACAGAGCGAATGCTCAACAAAATACTTGGATGATCGGTGCCTCAGATTGATCATTCGATAAGTTGGGAAGAATGGCTTTTAGAAAACCACGTGACTGATACGGGTGCAGTTCCGGGGTCGCAGCCTGCAGAGAGAAGATTGTCCTGGTAATAGACAATCTCGTATACGAATATGAGGGAGAAGGCGGTTTTCATCCGAATAACGACGGTCGTGGATTAGCGGTGCTACGTGCTTAGCGTGTGCCTGCAAAGGTATACCCAGAAGAAGAAAAAAAAGTTCGTATATATGGATTATTTCCCCTTTACCCATAATATGAGAGTACCAACCTAATTTTTTGTTCTTTCAAATTATTCTCATCAGAATTAAATTAGAATTTCAAATTTCGAACCAATCGAACACAAATAAATTAACTAACCATTCTATTTTCAAACATAATCCACAACAGATTATCCAATCAACCGGCCGCCTTTCGTAATTTATGTACATTTCAAAATTCGAGTTTCGAACGCCGAACCACTTTGAATTTCGCGCGCTATGGACCACCGTCCGAGGCGTTCGTGAGCGAACAATTTTCGAAAACCCGCGAAAAAGAGACGGAAAAAACCTCGCAACAATACGGTGTACAGTGAGCGGGAAAGAGATGCGGCATTTGATATCATGCTGATGAGACGGAGTTATTTGATTTTCTTTTAGTGTGAGAAGGATGGTGCTCTATAAAGCATGGGTGGTCTGCCTTCTCCCGTTGAATGAAGGCATTGGATTATCGAGTCTCGTCTCCTTCCCCTCCCCTTTCCCTGTTGGTGGTCAGTCCAAAAGCGCGCTGGGAGATTCGAAAATTGAAACATCAAAACAATAACTAATCATCTTACTCAACTAGAACCCAATTATGGCTGTGCTTTGGATAACAGGGTGTTCGGAATAATGCATTTTTAAAATCATGATTGGGTGATCTCCGATAAATTTTTCAATTTTTGGAAAATACCAAATAGTGTCGAAGATATAATCCATCTAAATTATGATTATCTCATCGGCTCGGCAGATAAACGTATGACGTCACGGTTCACAAAATGACTGATGCGGTCACAGATATTATCATTGAATTGTACTGAAATGTAAATCGTGACGTCACAGGAATACGTTTTTCATTTTGAAGTTCACTTTGAGAGGTCATAACTTTGTCATTTTGGTGTTGCTATTAACTCTTTAAATATAATAAGTTTTCATCAACGACAAAAAGCAGATAACCTCATCATGTGATAGGTTGCGACATTTCTGAATAAATTCATGATTTCTGAAGCGATATGAATTAATAACAATAAATGATATGAAAATTCTACGGTTATCTGTTGTTTACTTAGGTGTTGTTTTTAATAGCATATATGCATAAGCCTAAACTGTTCTTTCTTACAATCATGTTCACTAACTGATTACATTAATAATGCGAAAACTGTTTTATATTTAACCATAACTAACTTTTTATTTTATTATCTGCAATATTATATAGGTACTAAACAGCATTGATTAATTTAATGGAACTTAATTGGTCTAGAATATTTTATTTACACTCTTATTTATAACGACGTTCGTTTCCTAAGTAAAATAAATAATTAAAGTAAATAAAAAATATAAAGTTAAAATCTCTGAATTTAATATAATTTTAAAATCAATAGTAAAAAAGGTGTTATGGTTGATTTACCGTGTGTTATATATAGATGAAAAATGGCGGAAGCCAGTTAAAAAAATACCTAATTTATTATATGATTATAGGAATCATATTATAATAGTATTCCTATATGAAAAGAGACACTTCTCATTAAATAAATAAAATAGATATCAAAAAATGTTTTTTTCAATTAAGGGCATTTGAAACGCTATAACAGGTTTCACCTAGTGAGGTAGGTAATATAAACCATATTACATATTTTGTATTTATATTTAAACATGCCGTATTGTATGAAACTATATAACATTCTTTCAAAAAACGTAGATTTATCGACACTGAAACTGAAACTGGAACGCTACGTGTTAATTGAAATAACAGTTAAAAATCTCTTTAAAAACGCAATGCTTTTAAATATTGAGATTAATTGTTTGTTGTTGGACGGAACATGAAATGGAATAAAATGTTATTGTTAATTTAAAGTCGAATTCCTTCAAGAAACTTATGAATATACATTAATTTATTGTCACACTTACATAATTATGTTTACATAAAATCACATACAAAAAAATCAATTTAATATTTAATTATTAATTATTTTTATTGCGATTTAAAAATCTCATTGTAATATTTAATCATTGAAGAAAATAATACTAAGATAACCTAAATGAGACATGAAACCGGAAAAAACAACAGAAATAAAAATTTCAGTCGCGTAGTTGGTAAGGCGGTTGCCCCGAAAACGCAGAGGTCCTGGGTTCGAGTCCCAGATGCGACTGAAATCTTTTTTATGTTCTGTTGTTTTTTCCGGTGTCATATTTCATTTAGGTTATGTTAATATTATTTTTTTAAATGATTAAATTTTATATTTAGTAAGCATACTTGATTATTAAGAGAAAAATCTAAGAAGACTCTTTAAATCGTGTTTTTTAAAGAAGTTTTACCAAATATAAGCTCAATTGTTATTATATGCGAACGAATAGGTACCCATTTTTACCAGCATTGTCTTAAATATTTCAAATTCATTTCATAAATATCTTAACATGCGAAAATGTTGACAAGCCACTTGCATTAGCTTAGCAGGTATAAATTCTAATTGTATGAAAACATAAAATAAAGGAAAAAAAGTGACCCAAAATGAAACTAAATTCAAATTTCATTCGCCACCCCTCAAACATTCCTGTTGATATTTAAATGTACAACCCTATTGCATAATTTGTATTAGGTGTTTGCATCCCTAAAAAAAATTAGAGTAAAACTTATTTTTATCTTAGTAAAACGCACACACAGTTAAAATTCACCGCAGTAAATTATAAAAATATGAATGTCTGGCATCATAATGCCAAACGGTTCAATTGTCATTCTCGTTTGTATCATAATTACAAGCAGATGAAGCCATTTTGGCAAGATTCTTATTGATATATTATTATGCCCCGAAAAAAAGTGCTATAAATCTTCGGACCACCCGTTACCTCGGGCAGGGCTCCTAAATTTGGGCGGGTGATGATTGTTAGTTCAATATAATAATTCTCAGACCCCGACCCCCCGTGTATTGGTTTGCAGGGCTTTTAAAATAATTTGGTTTATTTGGTTGAAGTCTCTTGACTTTCTCATTTTCTGTGTCCTGTTGGAATGCCACGATAGAAACGAGTTTTTATTTACATCTAATGATTGAAAAAATAAATTCTGTCTTTGTGGTTACTGCAAAAATGACTTTGAAATATTGGCTTTTCATTTTTAAATGCGGTTTTCCTTTCCGTATGTGGAAACCTTTTTTTAAATAATTCACAAAAAAAGCCATTTTTTATAGCTCTCCTTTACCAGCAAATTACGGAATTCTCTTGATAATCCAACTGGACTCGACAGTCAAAAAAAATTGTTCGTAGAGGAATTTTGTTCGTTTTTTTAAAATTATATTCTCTCTATATTACACTTTGTATTGTCGTTTTAATCTCATATTTCATATGAAAACAGTTTGAAATTTGAAGTAAACAGCATGGCGTCTTTCTTGACAGTTGGATTGATATTTCGAGGATGGATGGAAATTATTTTGCTAAATACATTGATATTCAATGATGTACACATAAAAAAAAATATTCTAACAGCTGGGAAAATAAAGATACGTACTTTCCTTATTAAACGCATTTCGTAAATTAAAACTCATATTTGCGATCCTACAGTTTAAATCTCCTGCTACTGGGCGGTCCATAAAATAAGTAATCATGCAGGAAGTGTTTAATGAGCGGCCGTCCAAGTAGTGCTACGTTACTTTCGGGGAGGCGCGCCCGGGGCACCCTGTACCTACCACCGATACCACCTACCATTATTATTATTGTTGCCTATTACCTATGACCGTGTTTCATCATCTTGTTTCGACGCTCGTTCCTTTCCAGATTCGAGTTCCCGATGATGATAGTTTAAGTTTTTTTTTCTAGCAGATGGGAGGCTGGGGAAAAAAGGTTCGCGTGGCTATAATCATTTTTTATCATAAACTTTTTTTTTGTGAGATCCTATGAATAACAGTTTTAATATGTTAATATTCTTATTAGTTTTATTTATACTGATACCTTTTGTATGCAGATCAGCAAATGTGGAAAATGTAGATAGTGGGGCGTACATTTTCTAGATTTGAATGAACAACTGCTAACCTTAAAGGGGAGAGGGACGCCGGAGAGGGCTTTTGTCATAATTTCGAAATATTGAAAATATATTACGCATTATGACAGACACGATGTTTTTAAAGACAAAAACATTTAATACATATTTTAAAAAATCACATAGGCTTAGCATTTATAAAAATTAAATCAGAAAAACGATTTTTCTCTGACCGTCCCACGTTTATTTTACAGAATATTTGACCATGTCGAATTTCTTCAAAAAATTCTTTGAAGTTTTTTCTTCAAAATACCGAGAAGAAATTTTGAAAATAATTCAATTAGGGCGTACTTTAATTTTTTCGTAAGCACTAAAAAAATAATAACAAAAATTGATTTATTGCTTTATTAAAAAAAGGACAGTTTTACAAAGATTGCCGTTATATTTCTCCACTTTAAAGCTATTTTCATATTTTGTGAAATAAACCCAGAACGGCGTGAAAGAGCTGTATTTCAGGTTTGATGTTGTTAAACGCTAAGCTTATGTAAATATTAAAAATACGTTTTTCTCTTTAAAAATATTATGTTTATCGTATTGCGTAATAATATTATCATTGTTTCGAATTAATTATAATTCCTCGCCGACGTCCTTCTCCCTCGTAAACTTTTCGGTCGTTCGTTGTCATCAAAACAGCACAACATTCAAGGGTGGGATTTGAGCTTCTACACAAATACTCTCCACTGGCTCCTCTCCCTCGCCATTCGCTTTCGTTTCTCAGCCCTTCTTGTACTGCGTCGATCCTCATCCACACAGTGTATCTACCTCTTCCTCTGCTTGTCTCTGGGTCGCTTCCGTAGGGGCACCCAGCCATAGCGTTTGATGTCCTGTTATCTGGCAATGTATACATTTCGAGTATACCATATATGTAGATTTGTTTTTACGTGTATTTGCTTCATTATCACGCTTTATGGAATGGTTTATGGGGGCGAATTAAAGACAGTAAAATGTAGTTTTTTTTTAACAGTATTAACATGGTACACTTCAACTTAACCTTCGAGGTCACCGGGGGGAGCAAAATGTTAAATTTACGTTAAAAAAACGTAACGTGGAAACAAAGATGGAACATTTGACTTCAGATGTAAAACGTTCAAATTTCGAGCTCGGTACTACGAATTCGAAAATTTTCCCGGATGATCTTTTGTTTTGTTCTACGACCCAAGTTCCAAAACGTTTTTAAATAAACATGTGGACAATACTTTTGAATACTTGAAGCAAGTGGATGAGTGTGTGTGTTTGGGAGATTTTTTTGGGTAGTGGTAGGGGTAGGGTATAATAAATGTTTAATTTTGTCGAGTTCACGTTTTATTTTATACCGTATGCCAAAAGATTTTTCATAGACTTTTACGCATAAAGACTGTAAATTTTGTTTCGTCATTTTAACTTAG
Source organism: Halesus radiatus (assembly GCA_022606495.2). Lineage (NCBI taxonomy): Eukaryota > Metazoa > Arthropoda > Insecta > Trichoptera > Limnephilidae > Halesus > Halesus radiatus. Next base: position 155,268 of record JAHDVE020001357.1, read on the forward strand.
GCATCATGTCTCACAAACGTAGGTTAGGTTAGGTAATACGTAGTCTTCAAATTCTAATTATAAAGATACTGCATTCAAACGTTAATACATTTTCAGTCAATCAATATTATTTTTCTTTAAAATATAGTTATTCATAGACATACTTAGATAATTCATTATAATCATTTCTACTCGGTGGTCCAATCTTGGTTCCCATAGTTAATGCCCACCTTGCGATGTAGGTATATACACAGAAACAAGCGTAATATAATGCGATTATTTTCCTCACCGCGAGAGGCGCCGTGACGATGAAATCGTGGTCACCCTCGCCCGCCGTGTGTCCCAAATTACAATCATTAGCGGGCAATTTATCTGCCCGGGGTGACCATTCCCAACCGACCAACATGCGGGCCGGGTCTCAAACCAAACTAACTACCTACCTTACTCAGTACCTACTTAAACGTAATAAGGGTGTTTGAATTTGATAAAACCAACGTTTCTTTTAAGGGATTACCGCACAGGAGTATAAACACTATAAGGCAATAAATTTAAAGGTGTATAGTAAATCCACGAATAATCGACTCCAGTGATTTTCTTTTAAATCACGACGTTCTAACTAAAATATTAGTATTTTTTCTAAAGTTAGTTTTCATAGTTAAAATAATTTTCAAAGTTTCAATTTTTTAGGTCGATTTTGAGATAAGAATGTCAAATGTTAAAACAAGGATGAGCTTTAACGTACATAATTTTATATTATATTCATTGTAAACCATAACTAAACATACGTAAAAAAAATGTTTACCTTTTTAGAAACGTTTACTCGAAGAATAATAATAATATTTAACATTAACATTATCATAATATTCGTATTGACAATTAATTGGTTTGCCCATGAATATTCAAATTTATTTCATTAATAAAAGTTTTTGTTATATTGATCAACAAACATAGAATTTAAATTCATCCAAATAAGTTTTAAATTTCGCCTAACCTAAAAAAAATGCATATTTGAAATGCAAAACAAAATCGATGGATAAGAATTTACCTACAAATTCAACACAAAAATACGCGCGGCAGAGACCCGTGATGTCAGATGTTCCAAATGCAATGGAACCAGCAGGGTGTTCTGATGAGATGATTTTTTAATTTACTTTTTAAAAAACGATTTACAATTTCTACATATAATTAATTATGTATTAAAAAAACGTGGATTCTGAATCGGCATTTGTTGATATATATGAATATATGTATTTGTAATCAGTAATATTTTTCACTAGATTTACTAATTGTTTTAAAGAATTACATTGTTTAGATGTCGTGAAAATACTAGGAAGTGGAGAATAGACAATTTTCCCATTTTATTTATTAACGTAATAGTAGGATCATTAGTTCTTTTGTTGTTCTCTAGTTGTTCCAATAAATTTAATCTAAGGCCCTTTCTTCCTATATGTAGGGTTTAGGCTAATTGTTGCCAAGGGGAACGTGATTATGGATAAGAGATGTTATGAGAATTTTGAAAAAGTGTTTTTTTTTATAGCATCGTATATTATATTCTTTGAATCTAGTTGAGAAAGCCCTTCCTGTCGGTCCGATGTAAGAATCGTTACAGCCGGCATTGTCACATTTTTAATCATATACTCGTATGCCATTATTACTTACTTTAAGATTTCTACTCTTTGAGTAAAAAAATATTTTTTTCTTCAATTCAGTACATTCATACAAAACAATTAAGAAAAACCTGCCATCATTAATACTGAGGAAAACAAATTTCAACTGCATGTACCTTACAAAGCATTATTATTATCACAATTATTTTCTTAGTAAATGGACTTGTTTATAAATCCTTTCAAACATAATAGTGAGGGTAAATAAAATCATATACGTAAGTTGAAAATGACTTTGAACGCCGAAACAGCTGTCACAATACTAAGAACTTAAATACTTGCAGAACTTAATTACAATGTTATTAAATTTGATTAATTGTACTTTTGAGTTCAAAGAGAGTCAAATTTATTTCTTCATTTTGTGTTAGGAAACATGTCTCACAATCATAGAAAACTATGAGTCCTATTTTCGTTTCTTCAATATTCAATTATCACCTTTTACTTCGATGTTAGTCGTTTCGATCCCCAGAAGTCCGTCACATGTATGATACACCTGCTTCTAGCCAAAAGGCGATTTTTCAGCTCTTCCGTAATCATGAAAAAGCCTCAACCCTTATGTTATGTTTAAATTACAATAATTGGTTCACGACAGTCACAAGAGACAAGGAAAAGATAAAATAAAGTGATAAAATGTTATACACCGAAGCAAATAAAGCCATTAAATCTAATTTAAACGTTAAGGTATTACATAAAAATATGGCTGCATGATGATAGAACAATAACAAGAGGTTTTCAGAGGCTTTAATAAACAGGGTCCCAATTTTAATCAAGTGCTCGTTCTAAATTAGTTCCTACGGGACTCCATAAATATTTAAATTGCTCAATTGAGCCTCAATTAATTTAAGAACCGCATCACATAATAATGCAGTTAAGCTTCTTTTCACCGCTATCTCCTACCGTTTAATTTTCACAAATGGGAATACAAAATAAAATAAGGGTGGTTTAATCAATTCGATTTTAAAACACACTGCGAAATTAAATAGTTTTTTTTTTAGTACATTTTTGTGAATATTATGTTATTATTTATGGTGGTTTGTGAGTAGACTCAGGTATAATTGGGGAGGCGGGTGTGGGTACCGCCGCGAGGGAAAAAAATATTGGAAAACCAACATCTCTGCCACAGGTCAACCCAAGTGGTTTGGCTTCGTTTGGTGACTTAACAGGGGTGCCCGGTTTCATGGGGGGGGTGAGGTTGGTCCAGGTTTTGGCAAAAGAACTCTCGATCCATCGCCTTGTACTGCAGTGGGTGAGATGGATTCATACGTTCGTCACGCTTGGTCATACTGATCCCAAGATTCCTACCCAGCCCTCATACCCTTTTCCTTGTCAGAACTTCTTCTCTTTCCTTTCTTTAAAAAAAACCCTAAACACACAGCATCTCCAAAGATGATATACCCAAAGGGAAATTATTTTCGTCACCGCCTCCTGTGTGGACTAATGTAAAATAAAAAAAATTACATTAATTATTATAATTTTTTTTAATATGCCTAATTTAAAGAATATTAAAGCCTTTAACTTAATTCTGACAAATCCGGTGACATCGTCAATGTATATTCTGCAACATGTAATGCACGATTTGGTTGCAATATTTAATATGCATAATTTAAAGAATATTAAAGCCTTTAACTTAATTCTGACAAATTCGGTGACATCGTCAATGTATATTCTGCAACATGTAATGCACAATTTGGTTGCAATATTTAATATGCCTAATTTAAAGAATATTAAAGCCTTTAACTTAATTCTGACAAATCCGGTGACATCGTCAATGTATATTCTGCAACATGTAATGCACGATTTGGTTGCAATATTTAAGTTTTTTTCCAAATTGTTAGAAGTAGTAAAGAGTAGATTAATCTTTCAGGAACTTCCGAGGGGATTGGAAGAAGCGCTCGAAATTGAGAAAGGCTAGTAATGAACTAGCAGGTAGATACTAACTGATCCACAAACCGGCAAATTCAAGAGTCAAAATCTGTAATTTAGAAATACCTCTGCGACCTCAACGACCGGATATTTGTCAGATGTCAGAAGTTGCACGGATGTGGGAACAGCGTAATTCAACATGTTCGATAATAACAAAACTATAATTAAAGTCTCTTTATCATCTTTGAAACGTTTCAAAACAAAACTTAATGATTCTCTTCCCTTTTTAAACTAATTTCAAACCATCCTGGCCGATCAATAATAAAAATAATTCTAAATAATTTGTTTTAACAATAAGAACGGTCGTCAATTGTTCCGGGCTCTTTGTTTGAGGTTATGTTGGCGTGTTTGTGCGTTGTGTTGTGTGGTACAGGAGCTGCCATCTGTCGGATGTTGCAGGAAGTAATTTGGAGCTTTCAATGGCCGAGCTTTAGGCGCTAAATGCCCCGTGACACGCAAATCGGTCCCTTTCTTGGCCTATCGTCATCTGTTCTCAGAATTTCAAAGCCTCGCTTAATTGTGATTGCTTCTTACCAATAGAGAGTTATTATCAAAAATGATATTAAAATTAACTCTGTTATCTCCTATTCGATATAAGCAATAAGAATGCAACGTTTAAATTCATATTTACTTCAATTCAAATAAATATTGAGATTAAAATTTAATTTGTTTAATAAATAAAAAATATATACATACCATTGAATGTGACATTGCAATTTGATATATATTATAAATAATGTAGATATTTTTTTTAATATAAAGGAAAATCATTCGCGTAACCCTCTGACTCAAATATGTACACCATAACCATACATAAGCCCTACAGAAGATGTGCATTTAAATTTAGGTAAGGGGTTTGTCTAGCATCGGCTCTGAATCTCGACTGACCGCTGTTGAAAGGCAGATATGATCATTCGAAAGATAGAAAGAGCGCGCCAATGTGAAGAGCGTTTAGAATAAATGGGCGTGACAATTCTAAAAATATTAATAAAACACGACATATTTACGATAGATCAAAAATTGACGAATGTCTTAAGTAGCATTTAAAGAAACACTATGATTTTTTTAAAACCTATATATAACATGTTAAATAACAGAACAAACCCGTTTTTTTTTTAAATTTTTGGAGTATAGTTTACGATTTTTTTCTATCGAGGGAATTTCATATAATTACATTTTCAGCCCGTTGACTGATTAGAGATTATCTTCAAAAATAAAAATATTTTTTTTAAGTACACAAAACCTCCAGTTTTTAAGGGATATTTGTAATATATAGATAGAAATTCTGTTTTGCAGAGCCTTAAGTGTTCCGATATGCATTAAGGATAATGCCATAAGTGGATCATTTTACAAAAATGTCCGAAATATGAGGATATATGTATCTAATTTAAAAACTGCCTACCATACATTGTACAAGAAAATCTTAGTAATAAATACAGCTTACCATTTTATTGTAGATATTTATTATTTTGACACTACAAAATGTCATTATTATGGGAATCGGAAAAAAACATCGTAAATCGTTTTTTTTACATTTTTATTTTCTTTATTTAGACTTGTGAATTTGGTTTTATTTTTTTTATTTATTTAATATCTAATTCATGGTTATTTTGGTAGACATATTTCAGAAATATATAAAATTCCTTTTCCTTGCGAAGCGGTACACAAATAAAAAGTTTAAACATGAAATTATATTAGAATATGATGTTGAATCATTTGGAAAGTATCTCTGATTTCTGAACACCCTTCGGTTAAAATAAAAAATATGCACATGACCGTTGTGGTTTTTTTAAACTTACTTTGATTTTCCTATGAGCCGTCTTTGGGTTGACATTTAAAAACTTTTAAACGATCGCAGCGTCCTCAATTAAGTCTACCTTTTAATGTCAGACTGAAGTAATCTGATTGTTTTAAGCAATAAAAACTGTAGGAAGGAGAGCTCTGGTCTTAAGGAAACTGCATTGGTTTTATTATCTGAAATTTCCATTTCAAAGAAACTGTTTTGAATAGCTAGCAATTTTTATTTCCGTCATAAGTTAAAGCGCTTTCCAAACTATATATTAATACATCTATTTCAGTAAGGAGTTATTTTTAAAAAAAGGTATTATTTTGACACGCACATCTCGCTTTGCAGCGAGGTCGATTACCGCGTGCACCGCAATTGTGATGCCCGGAGTTCATTTGTTCTTCAAAGCATTCGAATTTGATTCGATTTTTCATATGTATCACAGTTCAAAAATATTGCAAATATTGACTATACTTGTAGGAATAATAACATAATTTGATCATTTCTATTATATTGATTTATAAAAAAATGAAGAAAAGGCACCAATTTATTCAACTCGTGTTATCATTGTGAAGTTGAGAGAAGCCGGATAGTGACTACTAGTTACCCATAGATTACATATCATGCGTAAAGATATCATATTATACCTAAGCATATATTTCAGTTGCAAGTATGTTTATTTTGAAGTGTGTACCTATCTATTGCCTGCCTGCCCAAATTCGATGCAACATTGATCCAAAAAAATTACAAAATCTTCTCTGCCTTCAACAGCCTAGGGGTGAAATAGACAGATCTTTTGTCACATTCACAACAATTTAAAAGTGAGTCTTTTATTGTCACCCCGCAAAAAACCAACACGTCCTTTCCGCAAGGTTACGCAGAGAGATTATTTACCTACAATTTCGCATCGTACAAATGAAGATATAGGTAGTGTTATTTATTTCACTGCCATTCTATTGTGAAATTTTATCCCATTTTGGCGACTTATCCCATTTTGGAGATTATGCGAATTGAAAAAGTGGCAGAAGGATAGGATGGTACAAACAGAAATTGCAGCCTCCTTAGACGGGAGCCTTTCAGATGGACAAAATGCATTTAGATGCATAATGGGTGGGAATTGCATTAGGAACGTTTACTTCGCACGATTGCGTAAATGCATCCAGAAATTTTGGAGACTGTAGACGAAGGAAGACTAGCACAACTTGGAAAGTACAAATCTTTTTTGCTTACCTATATATTTTTTAAGAAGACTATTCAGAAAATCCATTCAAATTTGTATAAAGCAGCTTAAGGGGAACGCTGCGCTGCCTGTTTCATACATAACTTAATTTTGGATTTGAGGCCAAATTACCCATCCAAACTGAATGATATATATATTTTTTAAATAAAGGTTTAGTAAATATCTAGAACGGATTAGAAGTAATTTATTTTTGTTTTAGATTATGAAGTATATGTCAATAAAAAAAAATCAATTTTCATAATTTTAGAGGCAACTTTGAAAATTATTTGCGGGTTTATTGTATTTAAAAAAAAAAAAATTGTATTTGCTATGTAAATACGATTACGTAAATAAAGATACTAAAACAAAACATTAAAAAGAAAGGTTTTTTCGGGTCGATATTTTTAATTATGTACGGCAAATTTGTGTTCCAACGTAAATTGGTCGTTTTAATTTAAAGTCTACCATAATGCTTATTTTAATATATTTTTTAATTTAAAATTCAATATATGTTCAAAGTAAATTGAGAAAAACATTTTTCTAAATTACCTAACGGACCTCAAATCAATTCCTTTAATGGCCTATATTTCATAATGTAAAACAAAAATAAATAAATAACTTCTAATCCGTACTAGATGTTTACTATACTTTTTGATGAAAAAAAAATCATTAGGTTTAGGTAAGTATTTTGGTCTCAAATCCAAAATTAAGTTTTGTGTGAAACAGGCCGCCCAGCCGTTCCTCTTAACAATTCGGCCAGAAGTTTGGATTAAAAAAATCTATTGATATCAAGTGATATGGTGTTTTGTTTTAATTTTTACCGTTGTAATGATGATTTAAAAGTTGCACAGCTCATGATGCAAATAACGTTAGGCGATTAAAAAAGTATAAGTTTACGATATTTCAAAATTTGTTAATACTTTATTCATCACTCAGATTTTTGTTTTTATAATTATGAAAATGTTAATAATGAGGTTGTCTCCTACAATGGATTTTCATTTATTTACAAATGTCTCATTTTAATTAGATCACGTTGATGAAAGAAATTTTTGAATTTTTAGAAAATACAAAATAGTAACGAAGATAAGACGACAAAGTGTTGATAATCTCGCCGGTCGGCTGATGAGCGTGTGACGTCATAGTTCATAAAATTACTGACGCAGCCTTAGATATCAAAAGCGCGGCAGTATCCGTTATTGCCATTCGAATTATTAATTGTACAGAATTTTCACTCGTGATACGTCACGGATATTCAGAGCTCGTTTTTTCCTGAGTTCCATAAATTTTTGGAGATATCGAAAAACTAATTCCACCCTACGTTGTTAACTCTTTAAAAATAATAATTTTCACAAAAAATAGTAGACAACCCAATAAGGTCAAAATGTGTACATTGTTACCTACCCACATATTTTTCAATAATTCAAATAGATTTTTTTTTTTGAAACTTATGTATCAAAATTTGTTGTAATCAGAAGCATTCGATTTTCTAATCGAGTTATAGTGCTGCTCCTCGTGGGGCAGTAAAATTGAACAAAAGCGGTGGAAAATGAAGTCTGCGCTCGGACACTAATCGCAGCTTGAGGGTCTGAAATGTTGCGTGGACACACTGTACCCATACAGATAATAATGAACTTAAAAGGACTCTAAATATTGTAAGTGTTTGACAAAAGTCGTGCAGCAATCTCCTGGAATTTTAATTTATTAGATACAAGTTTACAGTTACCACGAGTATAATTATATGTTATTACCTAATAAGGTAGGTACCAGTGACCTTCAGAAAAACAAACCATGAAAATATATTAAAAGATTTCAAATCGCATTTTTCCATGAATTTGGAAAGGAACTCGTACGCTCATTTATTCAATAAATAGTAAATAGTAACAGCAACAGTAATAGTAATAATAATAGTAAATAATAACATCAGTAGCAATAGTAATAATAAAAGTAAATAATAAGGGCAGTAGTAATAACAACAGCAATAGTAATAATAATAGCAATGGTGATAATAACAGTAAATAATAACAGCAATAGTAATAATAACAGTAATAGTAAAAGCAATAGTAATAATAATAGTAAACAATAATAATAATAGTAAATAATAACAGCAATAGTAACAACAACAGTAATAGTAATAACAACAAAAACAGTAATAATAATAGCAATAGTAATAACAACAAAAACAGTAATAATAATAGCAATAGTAATAATAATAGTAAATAATAATAACATTAGTAATATATTCTTCACTTTCATCATGAGCTATGGAGCTAAGGTTTTCCATTTAGTTCTTAAATAAAATATAGGTACAAGACACCGTATTGTTTCTCGTACATTAAATTGATATCTCGGTCGAAGTTCATGATTACTCCAACAGGGAAAAAAATTAAGTTATTTTCTAGTGCTGTTAATTGGGGCGGTTAATTAAACATTTTTAAAGATGATATTAAAAACAAACAAGAGAAGCGTTATTATTTGTGTATTTTCCAAACAAATATGGTGACATTACTTTCGTTACATTCTCAGTCGCATTTGGGGACATTATATTGACAAAGCAAAGAAGGCGGTGAGCTTTGGTTTATCAACCGTAAAATTAAGGCATTTCACCGAAAAAACTAATGTCTGAACAATTACCCGCCAACTTATCTCAAGTCCCCTTTCTGAACAGGGTAATGAACGGTTTTGTGAAAAGGTAGCAGAGATAGTGATATATTTACAGTTTTTTTTAATACCACAATATGTTTACGTTTTAAGCGAAGGCTTCGCTTGAATCAAAGCTTCATTAGGGATTCATAAAAAATTTAACTTTTTAATAACTTGGGCCTCTCAAGTATTGCGGTATGAGCGCGAAATGTGAGGTAAACCAAATTACATAACACAACGAGAAAATAGACTAAAATGAGACAAAAAATAAAATAGGGAGGGAGGGGGGGGGGGAGATGGAGGAGGTGCGGTTAGAGAAGTAGGTATCTTGCTATTCACATCTGGTCAATAACTTTTATCAGAGCGATACTGAGAGTATCTTCCACTATGTATCGTATATATGTGGGTTTCATAGTATTGAATTCCGTAAGTCTAAAACTTAAAGTGCACAGTTTACATCCGCGCTGGGTCAGCGGGTTCCGCACAGAGCGTCAGACCATCCCATCCCAGTGTTTGGTGACCAGACCTGAATAGTCAGGTGTTTCCCCACCTTGCTCTTCCCTTCTCCCTCTTCCCCTTCTCCCTCCCCTCCCCAATACCATCATCCTCAAACATTCCCCAATTGGGGTTGCCATAGTCTCACTGGCTTCAGACGGTTGGGAGCAGTTGGGACTTGGGGTTGTGCGGTTTTCAGATAAAAAAAATATGTATGCATGTACAGAGGCGTGCATTCCATAAAGACACATATACACTACCTACCCTACCTTACTCACGTAAAAATATAACCATGTTCCATCTTTGAATATACATGTCAAAAGCAGGATTAGGTATGCAAAATAACTTGCATGTCATATTTAAATGTTGACTGTATTCCACACATGTGTGTACAATGCGCATTTAAGGGAAGACTTATTGTCGAAAAAGGCCGTGCTTTTGGGTAAAAATCACAAATACGGCAATCAGCGCCATCTGTTGGTACATCTATTAATTAGTACAATTTTGCTAACGAAATGATTATCATACTGTGTTGGTTTTATTTCTGTCCTTTATGGAAATTTATTAAGTCAGTAATTGACTTGTAATATGTATACACGAAGTGGTTATTTGGATATTTGGAGTCGTAGGCAATCTCAACCAACATCGGCTAAAGCCAGAAGCTTTTAGCGAAAATTTACAAACTTTGTGGTGAGTTTTATTTTGTGTTGTTCCTACTGCCTACCCTGATTAAAAAATCTGTGCACTCCACTGCGCATGTATATTATTTATTTGTCTTACTGCCATGAAGATAGCATTAATATGTCAGAGTAGTTAAATCTATTTGTGGTGAAGTATTTCTGGAATATCAAGAGTATGAAAACAATAAATAAAATACGCGAAGTGTGTTTTCGTTACATTATTCGGTAAAATAAAATTTAAAGCACCACTCAGTGATCAAATTATGTTGTGTGCGGAAAATACCTGGATGGACAATATAGACAGGAAATTTCATTACGGAAAAAGTTGTGCAGATTTCACCAGGCTGGAACTCACCGGAAACTAACCGTTTGGAAACTTCCTCAATCACGTTGAACCAAAAAGCGTTTAAAAAAATGATAGATGTCAAATATTTTAAACTATTTATTGAAGCTATTAAAAACCTCATTCTAATATTTTAATCGTCGAAGAAGATAATATAACATAACCTAAATGAATAATGAAACCGAAAAAACAACAGAAAATAAAAAGATATCAGTCGCATTTGGGACTCGAACCAAGGATCTCTGTCTTTCCGGGACAACCGCTTTACCAACTTAGCTGATGAGACCAGTTCAATTTATGTCATCTTCATCGATATCTTATCTCAAATTCAAGACTTGTCAAATATTATCCTCCATTAATGGGAGCTATCTTTATGATGTTTACAAAGTTCTTCACGAACACAATTGCAAATTAGATAGTGTCTCGGATGTAAATATCCGATTTTTATTTATATGAGACATCTATTGACTTTTAGAAAAAAATCAATAGATGTAAATAAAAAAATCTATTAATTTAAAATTGAATATATTCCTTAGACTTTTATAATATGATTCAAACTTTACAAAAATCTCGACAATAAAACTGCCACAGCTCAGGCAGGTTAATTTCACCAAAAAAGAAGATTCTTTTTTACTATCTACCTAGATACCACCATTCATCATATAATTCGCAATTCAACCAAAGAAAGGCCACTTGAAAACGCAGAACGATCAAATAATAACATGGAATATCCACTATTTGAAAGAGAGCTTACCATTAAAGTGCTCCCTGAACAAATATAAATACCCGAACAAATAAATACACCCCTGAGGAGCATAATACAATAATATTTTGTCCCTGGATTATCCCTCTCGGTAAGTGGTACTTAGTAACCGAACCACCCCGCACCCCTTTGCGAAATCACGACAAAGGGTGTTTTCTGATAATCTGTTTTGGGGTACGTAAGATTTGTTGGCGAAACGGGGTCTGTAGTGATGTTATGGTTATATCTGTATCTACCTACCTATGCGGCTATATGTGTAGTTCTGCCACTGAGAGCTCAGTTTCAAAAGAGTTTACGACATATCTATCAGAGGTCCTTTTGGAAATAATGTAGTAGGTACCTAAATAACACAGACATTTTATCGAGTTTTTTTTATGCGAGTACTACACTAGAGTCCCAGCTGTTCCTAACCATATGGAGCCAGAGAGACTGGCATCCCCAATTGGGGTATGTTATAACGCTGAATATAGTAAGCAGGGGAAGGAGATGGGAAAGACGAAGGTGGGGAAGTACCTGGGTATTCAGATCTGGTCATTTCAAGCAACGTTTAGATTCTGGATGGTGGTCTTCGACCAAGGCGATTCTGAAAGTATCGACCACTCTGGAACGTGCCGAAAATATGTTACAATACAATTTATTTTAAATGAATAAATGGTGAAATAACTAATCAAATGAAATTTACTTACGCACACCGGGATTCGGACCCGCAACATTAATTCATTAAAAACTTCACTATTACGTTGCTTTCTTTATTTCTGTAACACAATTTTTGTTAAATGACGATTCAAGAGCGTTTTAGAAAGCTAGAAAAATGTTGAAAAATGACCTAAGCATGCTTATGTATTTATAGGCTTGGCGTTAAACGTAGACAATTAATAAAGTGGAATCATTTCTTCTATTACTATAGCATCATCAAGCTGCTAAATTTGTATTTGAAAGTTATTCTACACGTTCAAAAATTTCCGCCTTCGAATTTGACAGTTTAATGGAAATAACCTAAAATTACATAACATAACACGATTACATTAACGTTTTTAAAATTAATATTTAGATCTATGAATTAGGTTTTGTTTTATTTTGATTAAACATCTAATAAATAGGTAATTTAATATTACATTACATACATTTCAGAATTACAAAAAATCGCCTTATAAAGTAATCTTCCTAGGAAAGCGTTAAGTAATACAAAAGTTTTATTATAAATTAGTAGTGCAAACCCAGTCTGCCATATCACATGAAATATATACAATATAAAAAGAGAAATGAATACAATAAAAAAAAATTAAAAAATAACAGTAATAATAGAAATAAAAAAGGTTAAATAATAATATAAAAACAAAAATTACGAAAAGATAATTACATCAAAATAAAAGAAATAAAATGAAAAACTTAATAGATGATAGTAACATAATATTACATTCTTGGTGTACTTTTATTTCTATACTTACCATTACTGTCGCTACATGGTGCTGCTCCCCACAAGCACGAGAAATCTTTCTCTATTGAGTTGGGTACATTTTGTTACAATAAATTTATACTTTTTTGTTAATGGCTATTAATGCATATCTGTACTATTAAGTATTTTATATGTATTTATATTAAATAAAAAAATTAAATTTTAAATTTTAAATTTAAAAAAAAATGTTGGGCGCGCATTTGGCGTGTTTAATAAAATTCGTATAGATATATCCGAGACACTACCTAGATTGCAAATATATTTGGGAAGAACTTTGCAGTCACACAATAAATATGGGAAATACTTGAGGATAATATTGATAAGTCTTAAACTTGAAGCATGATATCGATAACAATGACATCGAATAAACTGGTATCATTAGTTCAGGGGTAGAACGTAGTCCCGATAAGACAGAGGTCACTAGTTCGATTCCCAGATACGAATAATACTTTTTTTTTCTTTGTCCTCTTCGGGTTCATCTTCTATTTGAAATTTGTTAATATTATCTTCTTTGATGATCAAAGTGTTCATTTTTACCAATGTGTTTTTTAAAACTTACTTGATCTATCTTGGTGTTGTTATGTAAAACTTTTTGAACAATTGCAGCTCCTTCAATTTATGTCTACTTTTAAATATCAGACTATTCTCTATTAATATATACGTATTGTTATGTAACGAAAGGATGGCCCTGAGATGAGTTCTAGCTACTCGTCTTAACAAATAAGCTAGGCAAACAATCACATCGTTTCCCTCCATAATTAACCAATCAGGCGATTCTAGCGCCCAAATTAAACCAATCAGAGCATACATTTGCACGATCTAACAACAGAAAAAAGGAAACGACGCCAGCGCCACGGCAGCTCTACGCCCGCTCCTTGCTGCCCTTGAGATGCACTTTCCGCCTGGAGCTCGAAGAGATAACTGCGTCTCTGAAAAGAGGCGGCTATTTTGTGTTACTAGTTTATTACGGCCAAGTACTATGCAGGCGGGCTGAAGCCCGCAGCTGGTCATGCCATTTAAAAGCCAATTAAATTCAGTGCAGAGATGTCCAGCCCTAGCGTCATTTGCCAGCAACTCTCGCCTTCCGACCAGATCACCTCATGTAAGCTGATTTTCCATCTCCCCTTATTGTGTTGTTCAAGCCCTTGTTACATTTGCATTACCCGGTTAGAGATTTGAATCAGAAAGAGAGAAATTTTACGATAGAATCATCTCTAGAATAGGACCCTTTTACTAACTACTCGATTGTTCTTAACCTACAATGTTTGTCTGACCTTACAATAAACCCTGAGTATGACAGCACTTCCCTGTACTCATTTAACGTAGAATTAGAAACGCCCTCACCCCAATTATAAGATTGCGATCGATCCACGACCTGAACTGAACGATGAGAAGCTAATGTCCCTGCCGATCTGAGCTAAGCTAATGTCCGGAGCAGACTTCACATCTAAGAGGCCATCTCCAGGGTAAGTCCTGTCGATATAATTGTCTCCCATAACTTCCCCTTGTAACCTAACCTTCCCCATCCCCATCCCTTTGTCTGTCCTTTTTATAACAGTATATAGATTAAAGAATTTAACCGAAAGCTGTTTACATCTTTACAGATATTGGGGGAAAATTTGCTTCACTTCAGAACCAATTATAAGAAATTGGACCATCGTCCAATTACATAACATGAAATGAGATAAATCAGAAAAATACCAGCACATATATAGAGTACATGAATGAAGCAATGACAAAAATAAACTTTTGAGAGAACATTTAAGTCAAAGCCTGAAAAAGGTTTTGGCAGAGTCTATGACTTTAGACATACTAAATGATAACCCTCGAGTCATATTTTCGCAAAGCCTGACCAAAATCGCTTGAGTTAACAAGTCTCGACATTCTGGACAATGGAGAATGGTACCCATAATTGGTAGAGTGTTGATTGAGGAAAGCAATTAAAAATATTGCAAAGAATGTTGAACTTCATGAGTGAACAATTCGTTGAAAATGCTAATGAGGTTTAAAGAAAAACACAAATGTTTAATGAGACAAAATGTGAAAAATTAAAACTTATGTGTTTCACTTTTAAATAACACGTAACACCCATCCACAGGAGTGTATCAATATTATTTTCCAAATTCTGATGAAGGACGTTGACTCGCTTGATAAGATTTGGATGACATTTCGGTCCTTTTAAAATGATTTAATCGGAATTTTTCCGTCCATATTTGGACCGATCATAACCTGTTTAGCTTAGAGTGACACTTTTTTAAGACTCCAATAATAAAAAAAATCATTAACTTCAATCTGTGAGGTTATTATATAATAAATAAAATAATTTGATTCATCAACAAAATCTGAGGCACCCGAACGAGATTTCATTGATTATCTGCTAGCAATTCAAATAACCAGGCATCACGCCATTACTCCGTGTAAGTCAGCAGGAGTAAAGGAATGCAAAATTTGCAAGAAACTCTTTCCTAGAAGACCCTTCCTGCTTCATTCACATTCATACACCATGTTACCTATACCTACACAATATACAAAGTAATTTATACGTACATTGCCTTTATAATAATAATTATTTTTTATTATGTAGAGAAAACAGATACAGATAGTAAATAACAAAAAAATATATAAAATACTAATTATGGAATTTGCCTGCATCCCAAAAATTATATTTTTTTTACATGAATACCGCACAAGAGTCCCAACTGCTCCCAACCATCTGGAGCCAGTGAGACTATGGCATCCGCAATTGGCGATAGTTGTGAGGCTGAAGGCATTGGGGAGGGGAAGGGGACGATGGGAAAATACCTGGCTATTCAGATCTGGTCACCAAGACGGCTAAAAGTCATTTCAAGCAACGTTTCAATAAATATTTAAAAATTAAGAATTAAATTTTATAACTTTTTAAAAATGTTTTAATAAATTATTTTAATGGTTCCGCCACGAATTATCAGTATAAACGATAGAAATATATAACTATTTCATTAATGTCCATTATATATTCATATTAATAACAAATTTCTTTATTTCTTGTCTTCACAGTTTGAGAGCCGCCACCCAACGTCCAAGCATTCCTCAAATATTTCCTTCGGCGACACCGCGTCATCACAAAGGTGACACTACACACGTATACATTATCATCTGCATAATAATATTACATTATAAAGGTACCCACATACGACAAGACGACAGGCCCGAAGCGCTGTCACAGATCCGATACACAGATTAACGACAGATAACCTACCTCTGGTAAATACCGATCCTAGATCAAAAGAGTCCCATCTCTAAAATTCTACGTCACATTTCTCACGACCGATGGGCATGTTTCATATTTTATGGGTTCCTTAGTTCTTCGTTCACTTAATAGATGTCACCAGGGTAATGTGGCTAAACGGGTAGGCGCCGGGAATTGTGATCAGACTGTTTTTGAGTCTTCTATGCGTGAAATTTTTACGATTTTCTGTTTCAGAACACAGTTTAAATTTTGGCACAAACATAAAAGGCCGAAGTTTAGAAATTAAGGGGGAGAGGGACGCCGGAGAGGGATTATTTAATAATTCGAAATAATGATTATGTTTTTAGGCAATATGATAATCATAAAGTTTTTAAAGAGAAAAATATCTATTACATATTTATAAAATTTACGTAAGCTTAGCGTTTATCAAAATCAAATCAGAAATAAGACTCTTTCTGACCGCCCGATGTATGGTTTATAATAATAATGTAAGAATAGACAAATTACAAACAAAAACAAAAATTAGTAGGTAAGTAATTATTTACAAATGTAAAAAATAATGATAAAAAAAATTTTGTTAGAAATATAAAAAAAAATATTTATTTTTATTAATAATATAAATATAATGAAGAAAATAACAATACATAAAAAAATGTATAAAAAGAGTTATTATCATAAAAAAATATAAATTGATAATACTCTAAATGTAGTTCATTAATGTGGAAACAAATTGAAGAGATAGCTGTTGAAAAACAAAAACAAGATTATTATTCTAATATCTAAAATTTCAAATTTATCTAATTGCAAAGCAGTTTTATTCATAGGTAAAAATTTTAAATCTTTATTCATATCAAAAGAATGATTTGTTTCAAAATATGATTAAATTTAGAATAATGATTACAACTTAAACACCTTAGGTGCTCCTTATCATTAAAATTTCTTGAAGTTTTTCCTATAAAAAAAAACGAAACGTGTTGATATTTATATATTGAAAACAGTAGTGGAAACGACGTGCTTCTTACTAATTTATTAATAATGAAACCACAAAATAACTACACACTTATTCATTAAAATTTAAATTCTGTTTAATGTATTATGTAATAATATTATCATCAATTCAAATGAATAAATAATCCCTCTCTGACGTCCTTCTCCTCCTTAAATGAATCGTTCTTTTGGTACAAGTGAAGTTAAGTCGAGTTGTTCCAGGCTGTAACCTGCAGGGTGTAGCTTGCCTTAATGATGGTCATCATTTGATAGGAGATAAGTATCGTTGTTAAACAGAATGCAAAAAATATTGTGTTGATACTTGTTGAAATCATCATCACCATTCTGGTATACATCTCGTGGAGTAATTTGGCCTTCTCCATAATTTTTTTCCATTGGCTCTAGTCTTTAGGCATTTTTGTCCAGTATTCAGGCCTTCGCATCTTGGTCGAATATTCTTCCTCGCTTCTTTAATTTTTGATTAGGGTAGGCACCATGCCAATTTATTTCTACCTGTTCCATTATCTATGGATTAAAAAGTTAATCTAATTTATAGACCTAAATGGATTAATTTTACAAGCTCTCTAAAAATGTGTTTTGATCTGATTCGATCAATAATTGGAATTCATTTTAAGTTTTACACATATGTATTTATTTTTATTCAATTGTCAGCCAGAAGACGATGGATAAACATCTAGTTAGGTATCTTTACACCGAGATAAAATAAGTAGGATTTCATATTTGGTTTTGTCAACTGTAGTTGTAAAGATCAAGTGAATAGGTCCCGAAAGATGTCAAACACATCGTTTGACACGTCTTCTAAACGGATCTGAGCTTATATCTGATGACATGAGTTAGTTCACATCAATTGGCGCCGTCTAGTCAGAAGCAACCCATAAAAACAACAAAAAACCACAAACAAACATTACCACCTCATCAAATAAAATAACAAAATCATTCGACCCATTTTTTAAGACGATGTATCAAAAAATACTCTTTTGCGTATTGCCTGAAGATTTTTTAAGAATTTCTGTATCTTAAATGGGTTTGTTTTTAGAAATTGACGAAAAATTCTATACAAAATAAAGAACATTTGTAAGAAAACCGTATTTAACAGCATGCCGTAGAAAGAATTGATCACATATTTTTCTGTCGGAGCATTTTGCTGCCTGAATGTGATGGTTTCGTGTGGATGAGATTTAAAGGTTACTCACAAATTGGCTCCTTATACGATTTGGATTCAGGTTTTAGGATTTTTTTATCAAAGCAGATGGGAGATAGTTTCAGATGAGATGAAGGAACAAAAAACTTGGAGGAGATTGAGACAAAGGTATATTTTAATGTGTACCATTTAGGTCCCGTGTCGGGCAAACGAGTCTACCCATAAACACATAACGCTAACCGTAAAGTAAATGATTTAATACTGCTTTATAAGGATGTTTGTTGAGGGTGGAACCTTAAATTTTATGACTCACACGGTGATGCGGATTAATTTGTTGATTTTTCTTGTGAATAAAAATGAGACGTTTTGATATCGGTCAATTATTTTAGTAAATTCTCGGAAAAGGGTGATCCTAAAGGTATTTTGTCAGTGCAATACATTATGGATTTTTTTTTTTAAATAAGGTAATAACTCGTAAAATAATCAGAGAGGGACCATAAAAAAAATATTTTTAGTCATTGTAGCCCTTTTTAGAATACAATTTCTGGTACCAGGGTGGTTCTAAGAGCTTGCTATAATTGAAAAACACCATTGAGTATCGTCACTTTAATTGGTAGTTAATTTACTAGATTCTCCATTTTTTCACTATCTTAGATTTTAAGGCTATCATTTAGCAGTTTTTTTTAAATGCGTAATACTACGAAAACCTCATATTTGTATAATAAGTTAAAAAAATCGTATCAAGTAAAAATAAAAGAAATTGGGGAAAGATATTAAATTTAATCGCATGAAAAAAATTAATTCTTAGGGTAGCACTTATTTACGATTCACAACTTTTATCTTCGTTCGAATCTTAGAACTTTAAAACAGTCCGAAATTGTGATATAACTTTTTTTATTCTACAACAAAACAAATATATTTGTGTAACGTAAAGGAGTTCCAAAGCGAATTTCAGATTTTAAAAATAAATAAAAATATTAAAAACACATATTTTTATTTCTCCTGGTTCTCAAAATGAGAGCTATTTCTACATAAATAAATACAAACTAAATCACAATCTACACATTTGCCCTGATTATGGACACTGCAACGCAGACGAAACGTTGGCTAAATTAGTCGGAAACGAAGCACGCCATAATATGCGAAAAAATTATCCAAGATAATATTATAATAACCTAGTTGAACAGCCACTATTGAAAAATTCTTGCCATGTCAAGACAGGCGTTTCACACCTAATGAGATGGGCAATGCGTCAACATCAAAACAAATGTTTATAGATATACGTAATTAAATAAAAAGAAAATAAATCTTATTTTTCAAATGTGGTCTACATGACCATTGATTACACGACGGATGCGTACGTCTTCAATTCTTCAACAATAATACACTAATAACTAGACGGCAATTGATTGATGTAACTTTACAAAAAACAATCCATGGTCATCTCGATACTGCATGATGTCTTAGCAGTATTGAAATAAATCAATACAGTATTTATTTTGAACGTGCAAACCTATTCTTATGTTTTTCAGTTAGAATATAGTTTCTGGTAGCGAAATATGCCCGCATCAGATACTAGGTAATAATTGCTTCTCAACAGTTATTGCACAAGTTTATAATACTGTGAATGGTAAAAGTAGTCAGGGACGTCTGGGGAAGATATGACACGATCTAGTGAACGAAATACTTGAGTGAGATCATATCAAAGTTGGAATAACAGAAGTGTATGCACGAGACAATGTGATTGAAGCAGTGTAAGCCAAAACAGAGATTTGTGAGGGTTTATTCTATCTATCTGAGAAATAGCGCAATGTTTAGTTCAAGTTTTAAATAATTATTATTTTTATTGAGATTTAAAAACCTCATTTTAATATTTAATCATTGTAGAAAATAATATTAACATAACCTGAATGAAACATGAAAACGGAAAAAAACGATTTCAGTCGCATCTGGGACTCGAACCCATATAAATATAAAAAATCGGATATTAATCCGAAACACTGTCTAGTTTGCAATTGTGCTCCTTAGGAACTTTGTAATCATTATAAAGATAGCTAGCTGCCAATAAATATGCGATAAAAAAATAGAGAATAATATTGATAAATCTTGAATTTGAGATATGATATCGATGAATATGACATAAATTGAACTGGTCTCATTAGTAGTAGCTAAGTTTGTTAAGCGGTTGCCCCGGATAGGCAGAGGTTCTGGGTTTGAGTCTCAGATGCGACTGAAATATTTTTATTTTCTGTCGTTTTTTCCGTTTTCATGTTTCATTTAGGTTGTGTTAATATTATTTTCTACAATTTATTAATGTTTAGTTACTAAATTAGTTACAACAGAAATGAGTTCGTCTGAAATATGAACAAAATCAATATATCTAATACGTTTGGTTTGGTGAATTTAGGTTAGGTTTTCTTGTTAATAAACAAAACTTCCTAACAGGAACAAAGTTATTTACTTAGAGCCAAGTTCCAAGCTCTATAATTAAACCAAAACATATTTATACGCTGGCGACACCTACAGGCAAAGATTGAAATATAAACTACGAACTGACTTGATGAGTTGATTTCGCGTGCCATTTTTTCAATCACGTTCCTGGAAACACAGTTATCTGCCCGTAAAATTAAATAATTGTTTTTATGTTTCAAAAAAATATTATAATTGAAACTTCTTTCACTGTGAGAAATCCGGATATTATAGCAGCTACATTGTTGACACATACCTAAATTATTCTCCTAGTTTATAATTTCTGGTGTGAATTTCATGATGACCAATCTATTATCCCGGTACTTATTAAATGCTGTCCATTTTTTTATACGTGAACTCGAATATTATTTTAAGCTGCAAAATGCTAATATTGGGGCGTCAAATCACGATTACTTTGGTGCTCCGTTAAATATAATAAATGCGACCGATGTTTTGTTCCCATATTCTTCTCTAAGGCAGGAATTCTAATTAAATATGACATTAACATATGCATCACAAAAAACAATGAACTGAGCCATAGACTGCCCTACCTCGGGAATATTTAATAAGACTCTAACCCCCTGCGGTTTCAGATTTTTGAAAAAGGTGCAAAATAATCACACCAAAACCCACAAAACCAAAAAAAAAACAAACACACACACAATAAAATTCCCAATTTGACTGTTTCAGATTCGTTATTAAATTTTTATGTAGTTATCCAGAAATGAACTACTCCACTGCGAACTAAATACAAAAAAATTGAATTGAATTGAAAATTGAGAGATGAATATTTATTTCCCCGAATTTTTGTGAGTTTTTTTAATTTTAATTTTATAACATAAAATGACTTTTTTTATATGAATACCGCACAAGAGTCCCAACTGCTCTCAACCATCTGGAGCCAGTGAGACTATGGAATTCCTAATTGGGGAATGTTGTGAGGCTGAAGGTATTGGGGAGGGGAAGGAGAAAGAGAAGGGGAAGAGGAAGGTGGGGAAATACCTGGCTATTCAGATCTGGTCACCAAACGTGGCTAAAAGCCATTTCAAGCAACGTTTCAATTCTGAATGGTGCTCTTTCACAGGGGCGATACTGAGAGAATCTTCCACTCTGGAACGTGCGCAAATATAGACTTAGTTTAAATAATAGAATAAATAATATCAATACGATTGACTAACTAAATAACCGTGCGATCATTTCCTCGAAGGGGTAAACAGTGGATTTTGAGAGCTACACAACTCCATTTTGCAATACACGCCTTGCTTCATTCACATTCACACATTGTCTACTATTCTGTTATAACAATTGACATCACCAAACTCACAAAGTATTACAATTCACTTGATCTTGCCAAATCATATTCATTCATCCTGTTGATACTCCTTTTTCCGTTCATATACTCTACACAATTTTAAATACGTAAAATTTCTATGATCTAAAATTTCAATACATTATTTTCTCAGTTTTTCTTTAGATTTCGTGGACTGGTTCCTTTCTGCATAACTAAAGTGCGTGGGTGGGCAGGTCTTGTGTATTTTAAGTTTGTTATTTATGAAAATGATTCCTACATTGTAAATTTTGTGTTTATTGTTTTAAAAATGATAGCTAGCAGTTTTAAATGGCGTTATTGGGATTTTATTAATAGAATTATACGGCGGCGTGGGTTATGACACACGTATTCAAGGCTGTATTGGTCAATGCAATAATTAAAATGCCTTCATAATGGTATTGTGGACCCCGTGCGCAGCTATAACGGTGCGTTATTAGTTTTAATTTAATTTAAGTAACACAAAGAAAGGTTATATGAGTTCTGCGAGGTAAAACAATTGAGGGGAACGGCTGACTGGCCTATTTCATAAAAAAACTGAATTTTCGATTTGACACCAAAATTCTCACGCAAACCGATATTTGCTACACCCTTTTTTATATGTAAAAAGGTACAGCAAATATCTAGTAAGTAATTTTTAATTTATATTTTAAATTATGAAATTAGGCCATTAAATAAATCGATTGTTCACGATTTACAAATTTAGCAATTTTTTTAGTCATCATTAACCTGGGGTAAATGATGACTACAAAAAAAAATTTGCCCCATTTACTTGAAAATATAAATGTATAATGAATTACAAAATAATAATAAAAAAATATTAAAAAGTTTTAAAATCTTCATTTTGATGGCTTTAAATATAAAATAAAAGAGTAATTTACGTTGGAAGACAAATTTTCCACACATAATTTAAATTGTCGACCCGAAAAAAACTTTATTTTATGTAATTATTTTTACATAGCTAATACGAAATTTAAAAAAATACCTTTGCCCGCAGATAAAAGAGGAAACAGAGGAAGATAAAGGAGCCAGGATCCAATAGAAGAAGTGCTTTTAACTCAAATTTTCATAATATCATTTGAATTATTTACAAATATCATTCGCATTATTAATAATAATTGAATACGAAATCAGATACTAACTTGTAACGATGATTCACTCTCATCTCATCGTCCCTCTCGCAGTCATCTTCCGGGCGATCTCACAAGATGCCGCCGGTCCGCGCCGAGATAAAACATGGGTCCGTGGCGCCCCAGACGAAATATTACGATTGCGAGATTCCACACATTCCTCTGAGGAATCTCACTAATATTTCGGACCGAGATAGGGCTAGCAATAAATGATAATACGTATTATTTAAATGATTCTTTGCGTAAAATCACGATTGCTGGATTTCATTTTGAAGAAACTTCGGGAAGTGGAAGAAAATTGAGAAATTGGGATGAATATTATTTATTGGAAAGGAAAGTTTTATACCCGGTTCCCATTATTTATTTTACTTTGCGTGAATACCGCACGAGTCCCAACTGCTATCAACCATCAATTCAAGTAATGTTTTGATTTAGAATGGTGGGCTTTTTACTTGGTGAACGTGCCGAAAATATACTATACAGGGATGTTCAAAATGATGAACTTAATTTCGCACGTTCTCCTCTGATACACGCGGTCATCTTGGGTTTCCTGTACAGAGACATCCAGTTTGCTCAAATTGGTGATACCAATGACAAATGAATTTTCTAGTTAGAGATTCAATGTTAAAATGGAAACGAAAGGTACGCCGCTTTACAGTTATCGACCCAGTTTTACAAAACTCATGAATAAAAAAAAACCTTGTGCTGCATAGTAGCTATTTTACTCACAACTGACTTGAAATGGCAGCTTGGCGGGGCGGGCATCTAGCGGTCGTTTGCGCAACTATGAGCGATGTAGTGGCGTGATTCGAAACTTTCTGACGTGCCCTTTCAATTGCTATATAGATCATTCACCTATACAGTATAATGCAGGAGATATATAGCTGTAATTGAATAACCCTGTACATATTTTATTTTCAAAATATAATGTGAAATGCACTTCGAGTGATCACATTTATTTCGAACCTGCGACCTCTGGAATCGTAGTCGAGGTTTTTAATCGCTCGACCACCGAACAATAAATGCGTAGGTTTTAAGTGTTACCAGTAAATTCCAGTGATTTGTTTTGCAGTAAGTGAATGCATTCAAAATATTTGATAGCCCTATCAAGTCCCACCCGCGATCTCAGAATTCCTACACCAGCGAGCTGTGTTATTTTTTTGATAGATTTAATTTCGTTTCAGCTGAAGATCTCACAGGTAGATATTTTTCGGGTGATCAATATTAATTTGTTTGGTTTTCAGTTAAAGTCACGACATTTAATTGATTTCATGATGAACGCGATCGTTTAGAGATATTTGAAAATAAAGGGTTATGGGTGCGTGATAAAACTGGTAGATTGGGAAAAATGGGACCCACTAGAATACTGGAATAACTATCATGATTTTTTGAAATTTTATTTAATAAATCTTTGTTGAGGAGCAGTTAATGCTGAAAAGCAAGGTAACTCTTAGAAAGAAAAACGAATTTTTGATATGATTCCATGGATACGAATAACTTGACAAAAATTATTTTTTCACGGCTGGACTCATCATAAGCAAAGTCCTGTTTGCGCAATGATGGAGGATTTAGATTGCAGAGGATAAAACCGACTTTTTTGACCACTTTGTTACAAACTGGTCACTGAAATGTAGTGTAATCTTATGCAATGTAAAACTGTATCATCATTTTTATACAATAATGTCAACAACGTATTTCAAAAAATGTAAATATCGCACAAGAGTCCCAACTGCTCCCTGCTAACCGGAGCTAGTGAGACTTGTTTTTTTATGTGATACCACACATGAGTCTCAACTGGTAGCAACCGTGTAGAGCCTAGTAGTTGTAAGGCTGAAGGGAATGGCGAGGTGAAAGAAATAGGGAAAGGACGGTGGGGAAGTACCTGGATGTTCAGACCTGGTCAATAAAAACGACTAAAGTTATTTCAAGCAACGTTTCGATTCTACTGAGAGTTTCTGCCACCCTGGAAAGTGCCGCTAGTTTTTTTTTTCATATGGTTTTACATGAATTAAAAAAAGAAATGACACAATTTTATTAGAAAAGTATCATCGAAGGAAGCAATAACTTGGGGATGTAACATTGGATATTAAATGAAAAACCCACATTTTACGAAACCCTTCAGTAATTAAGTTATTTATGTCTTATAATTTGCAGTGTTTTTGGCATTGCATAAATGGTACGATCATAACGAATCAGATCATAATTAAAATCTGATGAAATTATGAAAGATTTATACGAATTGAATAAATAAATATGTGAAATTTTGTAAAATTTCGGATGAGCCGAGGTACTCGTACAAAAAATTATGTGGGAAAGATACCAAACTATTATTTGTACAATGATATATTGCACTGACCTTTTATTTTTCCCTTTGATGTTCCGACTTGATCACCCAGCCTTTCCAAATAGAATTAATTTGATGGAGTTATTTATTGTATTACATAATTTGTTAAACATAATTCTCGGTGACTACTTAGGATTGATCGTGCGTTAATATATTCTCAAAACGACGACCATTTTCAAAAATCCCAAAAATAAAGAAAATCTTCGAGGACTTCTATAAATTTACGAACTTACACAATGGAGTGCTGGTACCTACCCTGATGTATGGCAGTGAGGCATGGAACTGGCAGAGGAAGGATGAAATTAGACTGAATGCTGTAGAAATGAGATATCTGAGACGAATGTGTGGTAAAACCATGTATGATCGTGTGAAAAATGTTGAAATTCGTAAAAAATGCAAGGCTGATGTAAGCGTAGAGAGCAAGATTAAGAAATGGAAGCTTAGATGGTTTGGGCATGTAGAGAAAATGAACGAAGAGAGGAGAGTAAGGAGAATATATGACGTAAATGTGAATGGAAGAAGAAGCCGGGGACGTCCGAGGAACACACGGTACGATCAAGTGAATCAAATACTTGAGTCGGGCCGTGTCAGAAGTCGGAATAACAGAAGAGAATGCATGAGACGTTGTATGAAAGTGAATGAAGCAAGAAGTGTATGCCAAGATCGAGGTGTCCTCTCTGCCTACCCCTGCAGGGAAACGGCGTGATGGTTAGGTAGTTAGTTAATAAACCACAACAAAACAAACACATATTTATTTTTAAGCACAAGGTCCCGGATAGATTAAAAAATCCTGGGTTCGAGTCCCAACTGCTACCGTTACATTTTTCTTTTCTGTGTCTTTTTGGTTACATGTTTCATTTTGAGAGTTGTTAATATTATATTCAATGATAAAAAATATATTACAATCATGTCCATTAGCTTCAATAAGTTATTCCAAAATTTAATTTTAATTAACTTGTAGAAAAAATCAACAGATGTCCAATGTAAATAAAAATCGGATCGGTATATCCAAGACACTACCTAAAAGATCAAACAAAAATAATGGGTAGAATCTTATAGTCACGATAAACAGATAGCAGCCAAAAATATAAGAGAATTAACTGAAGATTATATTGACAGTTCTTAGAAATCAAAGTATGATTCCGATAAAAATGGTGGGACGAATGGGGTTATCTTTTTCTGTTCCGTGTTTTTTCGGTTTCAAGTTTCATTTTGAGAGTTGTTAATATTATATTCAATAATTAAACATGTATTACAATAAGATTTATAAGCGTCAATAACTTTTTCTAAAATTAATATAAATATAAATAAAAATATAATATTAATAAAATTAATATAGCATTTAAAAAACATGCCTTCATATGAAAAACGCTTCTGTTTCCCCCAATATATTTCTGTGCCTAAACTACAGCAGATACTGGTGGATTTTTAGTTTAGTAACTAGTCTAGATAACCTGGTACTTACCTACCTTTTTACATTCAATAGATTTTTTGGTGGCTTTCAGTTAGACTTCGTGATATTGATTAGGAAGTTTTAAAAATGAATACGCATTTTGAGTTTTCAAAATTTATCATGCCCCCTGACTTTACTCTCTTTGTGTTGCTGGTATATTTAAATCTGCCCTTCTTGAGTCCTGGGCTATTCAACTTTAAGGGCATATTAGCCACTTCACCTCCTACTACAGCAGTCAAGATGCCAATGTCCACCCTAACGACAAATAAGGGTGGCATTTGACCATCTCTTCCTATACCAGTAATAATAATAAAATGTATGAATGTCCCTAGCCTTACAACCAGTTTTGGGAAAGAAGGCGATTGGCTTTATCCATTAGAGGGTGCTTTTGATCCCGATTCCTATTAATGGAAGCAAAAGCAGCTTTTTGGAAAAGACACGTCAATTATTAATAATTATTAATCATTGTCGTCCTTCGATCTATTATCCCGTATAAAATATTCATATTGATGATGCAATGCAATGACTGGCTATACGGCTTATATTATATGTATGTGCCAAGGTAGTTAATCTTGGACTTGTCTCATTAAAAAAAGTTGGTAAAGCGGTTGCCCGGGATTGGCAGAGGAACTGGGTTCGAGTCCCAGATGCGACTGAAATCTTTTTATTTTCGTTTGTTTTTTCGGGTTTCATGTTTCATTTAGGTTATGTTAATATTATTTTCTTCAATGATTAAATATTACAATGAGGTTTTTAAATCTCAATAAAAATAATTAATAATTAAAAATTTAATCTATTCTTCATTTATATTTTCAATAATTTTACGATCAATTTTTGTTTTGCTTTCGCCGCATGTCTTCTTATGTCGAATTATCATCTATTTTGTCTTCTTTGTATTCAATTTTAGTGTGTTAATTTTTAGCCACCTTCATACGTTTTCTAGTTCATCATTCAAAATATTAATTAATTCCTTATAATCTCCAATTATATTCATTTGTCAAGTATGACATTTGAAATTATAGGTACAACACATGATTAGCATTTAAAGGGAACGGCTGGGGTGCCTGTTTCATACAAAACTGAATTTTGGATTGGAGGCCAAAATACCCATCCAAACGGAATGATCTATTTTTTTTAAATTAAAGGTTTAGTAAATATCTAGTACGGATGAGAAGTATTTTATTTATTTTTGTTTTAATTTTTTATGCATTATTCATAATTTTATTGGCAGCTTAGAAAATTATTTGCGTATATATCATATTTGCTAGGTAAGTATGATTACATAAATAAAAATAAAACATTTAAAAAAAAAAAATTTTTTCGGGACGATATTTTAAATTCTTTATGGCAAATTTGTGTTCCACCGTAAATTGGTGGTTTTTAATTTAATTTGAAGTCCACCATAATGCTTATTTTAATATTTAAAAAATAAAATTAATTATATATTTCATTATATTTTGAAAGCATATGGGTTAAAACTTTTTTTTAAAACACCGTTAGCCCCTAAATAATTGTTAAAAATGCCTCTAAAATCGCAAAAAATCAATTCCTTTAATGGCCGATATTTCATAAGGTAAAACAAAAATAAATAAAATCCGTACTAGATATTTACTAAACCTTTAATTAAAAAAATATATCATTCAGTTTGAATGGGTATTTTCGCCTCCAATACAAAATTTAGTTTTTTTATGATATAGGCACAGCAGCCGTTCTCCTTAAGGTGAGTAGTCAATTTTTGGCTGCGTTTGCTGCACTGAATTAAAAATTTATGGTTTACTAAAAGAGTGCAGCCACCTGCTAAATTATTTTACAATGATAATATTTGATAAAACAAAGAATATCATTGCATGAAAAACACACAAATAATTAATATTCAATTTATTTTAATAACTTATTTAAGTTTATAAACCTCATTGTAATATTTAATCATTGAAGAAGATAACATTAACCGATCCTAAATGAAACGCGAAACCGAAAAAAAAACACTGAAAAAAAGGAATCTGTCGCATCTGGGAATCAAACCGAGGACCTCTGTCTTACCAGGACTACCGCTGTACCAACTGGGCTAATGAGACCTGTTCATTTTACGCCATATTCATCGATATCATACCTCAACTTCAAGACTTGTCTTCTTTAAAACCACTATTCACTTTATCGAATTTATACATATGCCGACCGGTTTCGGTTGATCTTAATCTTCCTCAGGACCGTGATCATGTAAACTAACTTAAAATCCAGTGATATATTAGGACAAAGAAAATAAAAGGGGAGAAAGAGACAGCATATCAGAGTAGGTCAGAGCAACAGAGAGTGGGTGTTAGAGGGGTGGGAAGAGGAGTAGGGGTTAGAACTATGATAAAAACATTAATTCGGAAAATAACGAGTAAAACGGATTGCTGAAAACATCAGAATATTTGGAGTACGCCATGTAAACAATAATAATCCATCCTTACGCATCAGATTACAAATAATAATAATGAACTATCTTCTACATCGTACGCTGGATGTTTTAGTATAATAATAGGAGAGAAATTACTCAAACGACCTTTTGTCACGAGTTCCTTCTAGTGAGAATGAGACTTCAGCCAAAGCTTTTACTCTTAGGGTGGATTAATCATTCTAATTAACTGATTTAAATTCGTGGAAAGGCGATGAAACGCTTTAGAAATTTGGAATGTATAGCGCTTTCGGGCGGGCCCCGGCGATATTGTTCCCAATCTGTTTACTTCCTCGCTGTTTACAGATTCGCTGTTTGCCGAGTCGCTGTTTATATAGACGCCCTTTGTGCCAGTAAATAAGAGCGATTTTCTGGAAGGTTTTATTATACGGATGCTGTTATTACATTTGAATTTTGATTATTGTTGTGGAGATCTGAAGGGCTTCGATCAAATGGTTTTCTCTTCTATTATAATGTAATATTGGGAAGGTAAAGGTAATTATTGTCACTTCCGGGAAATATTTGAATGGGATTGTTGTTATGTGTAGAAAATTTTCATCTTAAAGGTACATCGATGAAAGATCCGTTGTAATCTATCCCCCTTTCTAATAATTTATGTACCGAGATATTTGTCACAAAAGAACTACAGGCCGCCCCTGGAAACCTTATTGAGGAGGACTGTGAACATTGTGACTTTATTCTAATACTATATGAACATCTACCAGCACCGCGCAGAGCAAAACAGTACAGTACAGGCACAGCACAGACGCGAGTATTCACATTACACCGTGCAGCACAGCACAGACACGAGTACGGTTACGAGTACGAGTCAACTGAACTGCAAATAACTGAGCGTTAGCGTCCACCACAACGTGTTTGGAGATTCTATAATCCTCTTACAATATTTATTAATATTTCATAACCCATTTTCCCCGACAAATTCAATTAATTTATCGTTATCCATCTTCTCAGTTTTAACAATATATTCGTATAATGACGCCAAATGACGAAGATGGCGGTGCTAACGGTATGTGTTCATACTAACTGCGCATACGCAGACGTTATGAGCGGTCATCATATTCTAGCTGAAAATCTCGGCCAGTGCTGGCTCGTGCATGTGCGATACGCCACGCTTACATACGCCGTAATGTAAATATGTTCCTAGATAATGTATGCGACTAATGTTGTCTTGTCTGTACTGTACTGTTCTGGACTGCGCGGTGCTGGTAGATGTGAATAGACTTTTATACTTATATATAATTACACCCGCTGAGTTTACCTATCAAAAATTTTGACTGCTCATATCTTCAGTAGTAATTTTATTGAAACAATTTTTACAATGAAATAACAATAATTCCAAAGGGGTTGTTTAAAGAAAAATCTATTCTGTACAATTTAGTGTTTGTTGGTTATTCAGTTTTGGTTGCATGGTGAACGTCAATCCTAAATATTATATTACAGGTATTGTGCGTTTTTTGCGTAATTTTATCAAATTCAAAGAGCAATCTACAGTAATAATGTGTAAGAAAAAACATAATATACATTCAAAGTGTTATATACGTGGTATCACTTAGCAACCATGAGCCCTTTCAGGTGCTTTGCTTTGAAATTGAATAAAGGGTGAAAAGCGTATTAATCCCTATAAAGTCTACCAAATTCATAATGTAACGACAACCTCTTTGGTTGGGAAAGTATTCAATCGAGGGGGACTTATTATATGAGTCGTACGAGTATGTTGTTTAATCCCGATGCATGAATTCGTCACCTTCTCTGTGAAGTGAGTTAATAATTATTTCGGGTGGAGGTGATTTCCAAAGCATTAACTTAAGTGCGGTATTGTAAGCGTAAAATATGAAAAGCAAATTTAGAATCAGAACGTTTTTGGAGGAACTGGCTTTATCCGTTTTTAATAATAATTTTTTTTTTGTTATTTTGAGAATTATTGTAATATCTATGTTTTTTAATAAAAAATAATAAATAAATAGAATAAATTTAACTCCAGGAAAATAATCGTATTTTTTAAACCATTATTCCCATAGTGGAAGATACTATCATTATCGCACTGGGTAAAGACCACCATTCAGAATTGAAACGTTGCTTGAAATTACTTTTAGCCGTGTTTGGTGACCAGATCTGAATACCCAGGTATTTACCCACCTTCCTCTTCCCCTTCTCCTTCCCTTCTCCAATACCTTCAGCCTCACAACATTACCCAATTGGGGATGCCATAGTCTCACTGGCTCCAGACGGTTGGGAGCAGTTGGGACTCTTGTGCGGTATTCTTATTAAAAAAAATCGTAAAGACTATTTTTTTAAATTTTTTAATTATTATTATTGAATTTGAAAACATTTCATTTCATTTCACAATACTAGACTTCTCGTTTAAGTAATGCTTGTGTAAAGAAACGGAATGTACATATTGCGATTACTTAAAAAAAAGAAAAAGTGTTTCATGAAAATTATGCTCGAAAGCGGTTTCAATAACAATGTTACAGAGTTGGTGGTTTACATTATGGAAAATACAAAGTGCATAGTGACAAGTATTGATTTAGTAATAAGGAACTCCAGTGAAAAATGTAATGGCTTTAAAAATATATATTCATGTAAATAAAAAGATATCAGTCGCATCTGGGTCTCGAAACACAGGACCTCTTTCCGGGACAACCGCTTTACCAACTTATCTAATGAGACCAATTCAATTTATGTCATCTTCGTCGATATCATATTTCAAATTCAAGACTTTGTCAATATCATCCTCTATTTTTTTAATCCCATATTACCTAACGAGAGGAAAATTAGCGGTGACAATTTTTTTTTAAATAAAATTATATTAAATTCTCTTATAAAACATACACATTATTAATCATTGGTAAAATTATCACATTTATATACCTCAATGGTTCTTAAACTTTTTTAATTGCTAAAATTCAGATTTTCCAAAGGCTCCCAGTGTAATCTTTTTAATCGTGCGATACTTAGATTTCATGACAGCAATTGCCGAAAACTCAGCTTCTTGGCGCCCTGGGGAGCCGCGGCTTTCTCAGGGCGCCCCGGCGCACACTTTGGGAACCACTGATTCCATCTTGTGTTCCGCAGACTGAAGTAACAAGGGTGTCACGCGGTACTTACCCCCGTAGCTCGGTCACTCTCTGCTAGCCCTCGTCGCCAACTGAGTTGACACGGAGAACTAACTCGATCGGCGGATTCGTTAGAGAGATATACCATAAAATGCACACAATGGTAGTTGAAATGACTGAGATTTTCCTTCTAGGGTTAACAGAGGCGTACATGTCATAGTTCATAGTCCACAGCTTTGTTTGCCCTATAAAAATTAGTAGACAAAAAACCGAAAAATGTATTTAAAAAAAAAAAATTTCGAGCAGATTTTTCTTGGGGTATTAACAGCTTTGCAGGCATTACAACCCTAATAGTTAAGTAATAATATCTGAAAGCTAGGTGTTTCCCAACCCGTCTTCGTCTTCACCTTTCCTTTAGCCTCACAATAACCCTTAAAATTGCTGATGACGTAGTCCCACTGCCTCTTTGGGATTCGTGCGCTATATTACATGAAATAAAAAAAAAATAAAAAAAATGAACTCCGACGTAAGGTATCTTTCTGTTCCCTGTGCCATTTACGTGAAAGTAGAAAAGGTTACAAAGGATCTTTCAGCGGTATCCATTTACAATGTGCCATGATTAAAGTCATGATTGCCTTTCTAATGTCATCAACCTATCAGCATAGAAACAAAAATAATAAAAACAAAATATTAAAAAAAATCACTAAGAATCTCTATCCTCTTTAACAATATGACGTATCTAGTAAGGAGTTATGAATGCCGCATCGGTCCCTTTATCGATAATACTGTTGATATAGCATTGTTTTATGACGATCTCCTAGGAGCTATGCCATCTGGGTACGGGTAGGGGTACGGGTACGGGTTAGGGCGGCCTACCTATGTAATAGTATGCAGATGTCTCCCGCCGGTCCTCGCAGCGCAGACACATGTCGGCGGGGGGTGCCCCTAACTCGCTTTATTTGTTTTCTTGTCGAGTGTATTATTTTTTCTGCCCCCCCGAATATTTGGAGGCAATTATGCAGACGGCCGTGTCCGCGGAGCGCCGGCCGATTTGGGCCACACGGTCAAATTGTTTCTGGGATTCTTAGACTCTGCTTTGCCACAGAAATGGATCAGGTTAAAAACACTTTAAAAAGCCAACTTCAACTCCCACAAGGGTCCCATTTGCATAGAACTAGATATAAAAAATATTATTCTGAAAAATAAATAACAGTATTTGAAAATCTACTCCCATCACATTAAGCGGAAATTTATTACGAGATTACAGATTACGAGGTATTGGACTCACGACGACGCATGGATGGAACCCAAATGTGGTGTCTACTCAGTCACTGGCCGGTTATTCTGAACTGAAAAGTCCAGTTTGTTTAGGAATATGTTTTGTTTTATATGAATATCGCACAAGCGTCTCAACTGCTACCAACCGTCTGGAGCCAGTGAGACTATGGCATTCCCAATTGGGGAATATTGTGAGGCTGAGAGTATTGGGGAGGGGAAGGAGAAGGGGAAGAGGGAGGTGGGGAAATACCTGGCTATTCAGATCTGGTCACCAAACACGGCTAAAAGCCATTTAAAACAACGTTTCAATTCTGAATGGTGGTCTTTCACCAGGGCGATACTGAGAGTATCTTCCACTCTGGGACGTGCGCAAATACACTGTATATTATTTTTAAATTAATTAAATGTGAAACAACGCAACTTAATTAAGTAAAATTTACTTGCGCACGCCGGGATTTGAACTCGCGACCTTCGGATTCGTAGTCGAGAGTCTTACCCCTCGACCATAGAGGCCATTAAAACATCTTTAAAATTCCATCCGTAACTTAAACGCAAGTATTGAAATATCTACCGCAGTAAATTTCACTCCTTAGCTGAAAGTGCAGCATGTGCAGGAGTGTGCATTAAAAACATTTAAATTCACTCCTCAACTATAAATGCAATTTGTGAAGGATTACGTATTAAAAATACTTTTTAAGTTTTGGAAGGATAAAGTATCAAAAGGTTTTTAAAATTCACCCTTAAGCTGAAAATTGTAGTTTTTTTAGGAACTGATAATCTTTAAAATTTAATTCACAATTTAAAAGCTTAGTTTGTGAAGGACTAGGTATCAAAATAGCTTTGACATTCACCCCTTAACTTAAAAGATCAGTTGGTGAAGAGTTAAGAATTAAACTAGGTTAAAAATTCACTCCTTAACTTAAGTTAAGATTTTGAAACATGAAGTAATGAATAATATTAAAAATTTACTTCTTAGCTGAAAAGTGTACTTTTAAGGATCATGTATTTACAATGTCTTTATAATTAACTTTTTACCTTAAAAATTTAATTTGTGAAATTCAATATATAAAATAATTTTAAAACTCACTCCTAAACTTAAAAGTGCATTAAAAAATAACTTTAAGTTTCACGCCTTACCTGAAAACTTTAGTTTTTAAAGGAATGTATCGAGTATTAATTTTAATTACCTTTCAAATCACGCGTAAACTGAAAAGTTCACTATTGAAGTTGAACTTCTGAGCGAGGTAATTCTATAATGTTCTCTTCATTCAAACGTAGAAACGTTTTGGTGGTTTTAGTTTCATGTGAAGTAGTGCGCGTGGTAGATATAATCACCCATTACCATCTTGGTACTGATACAACCCCGTGGAATTTAACTTCAAGCCCGCCCCTGCGCATTGTATAATGTTTATGATGGTGGTCAAGTATTGCGTTGATATAAAACCACCCAGGCCCGCCTTGATAAATTAACGTGAGACGGCCCATTGTCTTTCCGAACGAACCTTTCGAACTGCTAAATGTATTACAATAGGAACCCGTGGTACCTAAAGACTAAAGACTACAGACTACAGACATGCCTACGTTAGTCGAAATATTAAACATTATGCTACGGATCCCGAATTTACATAATATTCTCTAAACAACGGCCGGCATCATTATGTCAAAAGGATATGCCGATTTATTTATGATAGTATTGAGTCTTTTAGACAGACATGGGCGAATAACTGGTATAGGAAAAGGGGGGTGTGTTATCAATGCTTTGAAATGAGAGGGATTGAATTTTTTTCAGAAAAAAACTGTTTCCAGCTTTACGAAATGAGGATTGATCTAATATGGAAAATGAGTGTTCAAGCTAGTAGGCAATTGTTTAAGGGATCATTTAGTTAATAATGTGGGTTCCAAGCTCCAATATGGTATACGTTAGTTTACGTTCGATTTATCGCCTTTTATAAAAAAAAATATTAATGGTTCAAAGATACGTGAAACAATATTTGTTATAATAGAAAAAAAAACGAGAAAATTTGTATTGTCCGTTTAAATCACCGTGCTTTCGAGATTCGTTGAAAAAGAAAGAATATTTGATAATCAAGCTATGCTGAAATCAATGTTCATATGAGAACGGCGTACCTTGAACTAACAAGTTGAACAATTTGAAAACTTTTTAAGTGTTATAATACTACTTTTTTTTATCATCGAGGTTTTGGAATTATTTTGAGATTTTAGGATGTTTTTTTTACGTGTTAAAACCATTTTGCTTTACAAAAACATTATCACATTGGTACTGGTATAACGGAATAGAATATTTATAGAAATTACTTTATCATTCGACATTCGATTTTTTTGTAGAGGCGTAAAAATTAATTGTAATGCAACATAACCAAAAAAAATTATGCTAAAGTTCCCATTAAAACCTCAGCATGAAATTTGCTGAAAGTTATCTAGAATACTATAGTGAAAGATACGAACAAATATCAAACATAAAAATTGGTTTTCAGAAAAAAAAAACACTTAAATATCTAAATACATCCATCAACCCATGTTGAAATCGTTTTTAATTTTTCATTTTGAAGTTTTAAAATTGGCGTTAAAAATTGCACAAATCAACAAGATTAATAACGATAAATAGCCTCCTTTCAGCACTCTTTTGTGTAAAAAGGTTCTAGCTTTTTTTAATTTCTCCAGCTACCTACAATCCTGTGTCATAATGACGTTTCAATTTAAGTTTGTTTACTCTGGCCAATCGTCGACACACCGCCTTTTAAATTATAATATGTTTTTTCACTGGCTCCCAAACTGTAAGATATATTCGATGTAAATTACGTAACCTTTGTGAATTTGTCGTTTTTTTTCCCTACCTACGATAAATTTAATCTTTTTTTTATACTTTAAAACCTAGTCTCTCTCAGATCGAATGATTTTTACAATCGTAAAAAATTGTATTATACAAATTGCGTGTTATATTTTATTTATTTATTATTTTCATAATATAATTTAAATTCAACATTTAAAAAATCATGTTTACATACGAGTAGGCAT
The DNA here is from genome assembly GCA_022606495.2 of Halesus radiatus. NCBI lineage: Eukaryota > Metazoa > Arthropoda > Insecta > Trichoptera > Limnephilidae > Halesus > Halesus radiatus. The sequence goes on from JAHDVE020001357.1 coordinate 192,145, forward strand.
GTATTTGACGCTAAGTTTTACTTATGTGTTTTTGCATGGATCGATAAAAATATTATCTTATATACGTGAAATGCCTGTAGTTTTGTTTATATGAACGCGACGTGAAAGAATTTTTATATAAGAAAAGAAATTCTATACATAACTGTTTCATATTCCTATAAATTAATCGTATTTTTACATTCAGATTAATGATCACTCGGTAGGTACCTTGATGTGGTTGTCTCCTACAACTAAATTTCATGTTATTTACAAATGTATCGTATTAATTAAAGCATGCCGAGGACAGGACTTTATGAATTTTTGGAAAATAGCAAATAGTATCGAAGATATAAGCCGTTAAAATGTTTATAATCTCACCGGTCGGCCAATAAGCGTGTGACGTCACGTCATATCATCGGTGCGGCAGTATCCGTTATTCGAATTATACTGATTTATGAATCGTGACGTCAAGGGTACACGTTTTTCCCATGTTCACTTTGAAAGCTCATAACTTCGTCATTTGTAGATATGGGAAAACTGATTTTTCTGCGATTATTGACTTTTTATACACATTTCTATTAAAATAAAAATAAAATTCGTAGAAAATCTCATTGCAAAATACATGTTCTCAAATTGCGCCATATAAATTTTATATCGTTATAATATTAATATGGTTATAACGATGATGGCAATACTAGAAAACTCAGTTATTTTTATTTCAAATCATTTATGAATTTCAGTGTAAATAAAATTATACCTTCGTACCTTTCTACTGGCTGAAATATCCTGAAAGAATTCAGTTCAAACTCTGCTGGTTGGTTTTCAAGTCACTTAACGGAATGGCTCCGGCTTACTTATCGGAACTGTGTATTCCAGAAAATATCAATTCTCGACAGTCCACCCTTAGGTCAGCAGCGTCATCGGATATCGGGAGACATATTCACAATCTGGACAACATTATGATGTGATTTTGGCGAATCTCTATTGCTACAGGTATGGTATAATCTTTATGTATACATGATACACCACGCAAAACGTACAGCTGCAACACCTTTAATAAAAACAAGTCAATTGGAAAGGAACTTTTTTTTTAAAGTGATTACCGCACAAAAATGCCCGGAGCGAGAGGACTAGAAAACTACCAATTTGAGGTTGAAAGAAGTGGAAATAAAAGAAGGTGGGAAAGATTGGGAAGAACCTTGCTATTCAGATCAAGATCACTAAATACGGTTAATTTCACTTAAAGCAACAAGTGAATTCGAATGTTTTTTTGAAACATTACACAAAAATGTTTTCCATCGGCCACGGAAAGCATTGTGTATGCATAGACAAATGTGCAACCAACCAAAGCGCACTACTTAGTTCGGTGATCGTGCTTTCAGAGTGTCGGGACATAAAGCCTGGAATGAACTGCCGCATGACTTAAGAATGATCAGAGACGCGACAGAATTCAGAGCTAAACTTAAAACTCATCTCTTCAGACAATCAAATCTATAAATGGAAGAAATGCAGATGCAAAGGTTAGTGCTCACTTAAAGTCATATATAGAAGAAGTAATTTTTTCAATGCACTCGTGCGCAAATACGTCTACACTCCGCAACACTGCAAATATTTAAATATAAATGTTAATATCTATTATAAATATTCTCCAGTCCCAAAAATTAATAGTAAAATTATAAATATTTCAAATAAACACCAACTTTTCTTGTTTCACCAACCTTCTAATAAATATCAATAGAAAAGAAGGATAAAATAAAACTGCAAAAAGCATATCTTCTCCAAGCTTAAATTTTCTAATTAAACTGTGTTTTTTTCTGAAGCGACCTGCCAGGTAAGTATGTTTTTCTGTATCTGTTTGTACATAATTAGATAGAAAATATGAAGTAATATTTGTACAGCGCCCTTGAGGTGATTTACACATAAAACGGCGCTATACAAATCATCCAATTATTATTATTATACTTGCCATACATATCTATAACTCCCCTGAACCATAAATTATTAATTTATTGTAGAAAATCATGTGAATTTTGAATCAAATCATTATTTTACGGAAAAAAAATCTTTTTATTATTATATTATTAAATTATAATACAGTTTTGAGAATCACCGCTTCACGTGATTACCTCTGAAAAGCCTCCAAATAGCAATGAAACGGTCCTGAGTCTGCAGCTAAATTGTGTTTACCTGGGCTGTGGGTCCGAGGCTTTATGATTAATGTCCATTGGCTACCTTTCGGACCCCGAGGAGGCAGGATGGCCGACTTATATCCCGTGACATGATAATAAATGGTTGCATCTTTTTGAAAAAAAAATTGGCTCGTGTCTTCTATCGGATGGGCGGTTTTGAGATGACTTTGCATTTTTGCCAGATTTAAAAGTTTATTTTAACATTTTTTGGACACAATTGTAAAATTTTGTTAAAAACAACATAGCGGCTAAAAAATGACAAACTAAACTATATACCTATACCTATGTATAAATAAATACATATAATTACGTCATCAGATAGGTAATCTCATCTCATGCGCGCATGATATCGTAGATAGGTTTTTGATACAACTTGGTTATGGTCTCCGTGATTGCGAGGTTACGATCCTTAGTTACGAATCAGGAGGTCGCGGGTTCAAATCCCGGCGTCCGCGAGTAGATTTTATTTCACTAAATTGTGTTATTTCACAATTTATTCATTAAAAATAATATGTAATGTATATGTAGAGCGAATGAATGAAGAAAGAAGTGTAAGGATAATATATGACGCGAATGTGAATGGAAGAAGAAGCCGGGGACGTCCAAGGAAGACGTGGCACGATCAAGTGAATCAAATACTTGAGTCGGGTCATGTCAGAAGTCGGAATAACAGAAGAAAATGTATGAGACGTTGTATGAAAGTGAATGAAGCAAGAAGTGTATGCCAAGATCGAGTTGTTTGGCGGTCCGTCCTCTCTGCCTACCCCTGCGGGGAAACGGCGTGATGGTTAGTTAGTTAGTTAGTTGTAATGTATTTGCGGCATATTCCAGGGAGGTAGATACTGTCAGTATCGCCCTGGTGAAAGACCACCATTCTTTGTTGGTCTGAAAAGTTGATTGAAATGGCTTTAGCCGTATTTGTTGATCAGATCTGAATAGCCAGGTACTTCCAAACCTTTCTTCTTCCCTATTTCCTTCCCCTATTTAATTCCTTCAGCCCCACAACATACCCTAATTGGGGATGCCACAGTCTCACTGGCTCCAGACAATTGGGAGCAGTTGGGACTCTTGTGTGGTATCACATAAAACAAAAACAAAAAATCTTATAATACAACTTATCAACTATACCTATAAGTAAACAAATATTCTCGTAAGTATTTGTGTGAGTGATCAAAGCAGAAACTTAGAAACTATTTTATTTTTCCTTGACTTTTCTGCCAAAATCAATATATTATTTTTATTAGACAACGTATAAATTACACAATCGATTTAAAATGTTTAGCTAATGATTATTGTAATTTCGTCAATTCATCAGGATTCTAACATTCCAATTAAATTTCCTTTTGATTAACGTCGACGTAGGTGAACTTTTAAAACTATTTGACGTTGCCACCAACGATGCTAAGCAATAAGTGACAGTATTAAAATTATGTTCGAAAGAAAAGTGACATGTTGAAATAACGTTTAGGTGAAAATCGTCGTATTTAAAAATGTCCAAAGGTCAGTTTTGTTTTGGTGTAACGGATTTATTTGTACGTTTTTTTAACGATATCTCAACCTAGACCCAATTAAAATGATAATGTTTTGATATAAATTACAATGGCAATACGTGCCTGTAGTATATTACTGTTTGAACAAAACATAATTTAAGGCTTTTAATTAATGTACTTTTTGTAAAAGTTCGATTTTTTTGTGACGAGGACAAGTTGTGACTTATTCGAAAGCTCTTATTGGGGAAACATTTATTTTGTACTAGCTGATGTGTATCCGGCCTTGCTCGGAATTTTTTTTTTGGAACAAAGTTATGGAGTTGTCAATTCTTGCTTATCGTTTAATTTTGACAGCGAAAGTAATGCCTTGTGATGACTATTACTATCTCTGGACAATGAAACATTAATTTGAATTTTATTTCTTTCCAAACACTTATTTTTTCAAAATGTAGTTAAATAATAAAGCTCTGAAGTAGGTACCTAATTGTGTTTTCCATTTTGAAAATATTCTACCCAAACAAACCTTAATATGTATTTTGTGGCTAACCAGAGTGGTGCTAACCTCAATACGACATGGCGCGTTCAGTGTTTTTCATACTAATTTTAAAACGCTTTTGCAACAGTTTTGCACATTGGATTTTATTCTAACTAATTTTTAAACCTTCCCGGCACTATTAAAAACAAACTGTACTATTTTCAGCGAAATCGCTAAAGTTATTTACGAGAAAATCGAGGGCAGACAGACAGACAAACATTAATTTTTTAATATATTTTGGATTCAGAATGATTTTTGATTCCAGAAGACTTGTGTATTTATTGAACGTAATATGGTAGGTTAAGGTATTCCAAATTTTAATCAAGACGAAATAATTTTGTTGCCTAGCTGGTTACTAAAATTACCCGCTGTCAGGTTTAGTGCCGTTTAGTTTAGAGTTGTTGGATGAAAAACCAGTATCAGTAGAATATTTAACATGAAAGTGGATGTGCGAAGAAATCGGGATGCCCAGTAGGGATGGCACGATCAATGATGAGAATGCGACAAGGGGTATGTGCCAAGACAGAACTGTTTGACGTTCGATCTTCTCTGCCTACCCCTGCGTGGAAATGCCGTGGTAGTTACATATTTGAAATATGTAAAGAGTACTTAGGGTTGAAGGGAAGCGATGTAATGATGCAGAACTATGAACATCAGGATACACGTTTTTAAAGTCATTAACTTTAAGATATGTCAAAAATGTATGGGATGAGAACTTATACGAATGTCGACGAACTATTTTTTTAAAGCTTTTTTACTATATAATTTTTTTAAATGCTAGAATAAGGAACTCTAGTCCATTTTTTTAGCAATTTCCACTTTTCCAATTCTTTTTTAAAGTTCCCTTTCATAGTTAAATTAATGTTTAAAGTTTGATTTTTTGAACCCACCAAAACGGCCAGAATCCTAGCGGTGACCGCGTGACGTCATACAAGCATCAGACGGATATACATAAAGAATTTACGCATAAAGAATTTTTGGGAGAATAATCGAATGACGTCATTCCAATGGTACCAACGAAACAGGAGGTCTTGATTAAACGGTTTTTTATTAACCTTTTAATCACGATTTATACGTTCCACATATAATTACATATAATAAAACTTACGTATATTTAGGATCGACGTTTGTTGATCTATATACAAGTATATAATGTTTGTCACTTGAGTTCGTAATTAGAAGACAAAAATTCATTCGGTACCTTGTTTCAAGTGGTAATAAGAACCCCCCGGTCAACGATTTCGTATTGTAACACTGATTGGCCTAATGCAAAATAAAAATATTTTTTATTTTCTGTGATACAGTGTTTTTGAGTCTAAAAAATATGAAAATTAATTTTCGCATTCTGTCTATATTTGAGATTTCCATTTAATATTATTATCAATTATAATTCAGAGTTATTTTATGTTTAATTTATTTAATTTATCAATACAATTTGAATCGCAACTTGTATGTCCCAGTGGGCAATTTCTCTTATGAACTTTAATAGCAATGTTCATATTATGGTATTTTTCGTCAAGTTATGGTAGGTTATAAGTTAATAGATTTATATCGAACCGGGTTTTCAGAATAATTTTTTTTTTATGTGAATACCGCACATTTCTATGACGTTGTTGTAAGAATATTTCTTATGTTAATTCTTTAAGCCAAGTTTTGCTGTACTTAATGCAATTATTGATTGAATTACTTTGATAATAAATGGGAGTTTGTTGTATAATTTTACAGCTAAAAAAGTAGAGCTTCTTTGTCCAAAAGTAGTATTACACTTAAAATTAGCTTGTCTAGTTGCATTGCTCTGGTATTATGATTATGAGTAATGATTCACTTTTTGTCCTTTTTTATATGATGAAACTTAATATTTTTGGCAAAGATTTTTTGTACACTTACATATTTACGTTTGTACATGTTTTTGTGTATATGTGTACACATGTATCGAATGCCATAATACGGGCATGTACTTATTTTGGCAGTCAAAAACCATATAAAATCTTTTTATACATACAAATTTAATCTTCCTTAATAAAACGTCAATTTAATTTTTCGATTTGTTAAAATCTATAAAACTGGTATAATAATGTAGAATTTGGTAAATTACAGCCTGTCCAAAAATCATAGAACAAGGCAACATTTATGAATATGTTGAGATAATTAAATTTCCTTTAGTTTTACATCCGAGCCACGCAGACCTTAGCGCATGGCGCCTACATTCCGCACATTGTTTGATTTTTTTTCCAGCAATTATCATAATACGCTACAGAAGTAACTAACTGTATTCTCAGATCTGAAGAAGAGTCTCGGACGGCCGAGGAAACGAGCCATGAATCCCATGTACATAATATGTTGTCTGAAACTTTTCCCTTTGATCCGCCGCCCGCCGCATTCACAAAGGATAAGCCGACGCTATGGGGTGACCAGATAACGGTTATTACCCGGTTTAGATGGATTATCAGCGCTTGTTACGCGGATTTAAATGCGCTTAGTGAATTCAATTGAATTAAATTGCACGGATGAAATGGGCGGGATTATTTGAATCTAGGCATTTATCTTGTTATAATTGACGCGTCTGTTGTTTGTTATTTGTGCATACATTGATTTAAAACAATTTGGTTTTTCAAATGTGAGATTAAATAACCTTTCTCTAATTCAATAATGAAAGAATTATGAAAAAAAGGTCCTTTTAGCATTGCTTCGCTAGCGAAATGATGTATTAAGACATTATTTACGGAAATTATGTAGTAGTAATTAGATATTTTTTAAACGTGTGGTCATCCCACTAGATTGACACGGGCCACGATCTCCTGTCCTATGCATCAGGCGGGACAGTAGGGTGCATACCTTTCATGCGAGAGTGCCGGGAAGGAAGTCACCGGGCGGCAGGTCGAGGCTCGAACCCCGGCGAGGAGAACAAGCAAATGAGAAATGCAAGGATAAGTACTGTGGGATGTGAGACTAGGTGACTGATTTAAATTAAGTATCTGTACCTACTTATATCAGGGATTTATTTAAAGTGGGTAATACGTGATAATAAATGTGTCATTATCATACCGTTACCACAATGTCATAATTTATGATTTATGTTTGCTAAATATCTGATAATGAGATGTTATCCGAATGAAAATTATTGGAAATCGCCATGCAAAGGCTGAGTTTTTTTTCGAAATGCATACTCAAATTATTTATTTGCTTATTAATTATAAAATTAAATTATAATGAGGGATCTGAAAATTTCTCGTTCGCAATAACGCGAATATTTAAGCGAAATTTGAAATTTTTAAGCGAAAAACGTGTTTTTAGTCATTTTCATGCGGTAACCATAAATACGCAAAGTTATCGTTTATTTATTTTTTTTGCAATATTTAGAAATTTTAAAATAAGAACGTAATGTTATTCGTCCCATATATCTCTTTAATTATGGTTTTAACACACTTGAATAGCAATTAAATGTTATTCCTTTTCGATTTTCAAAACAAAATAATATTAAACAAACAACTACTACTACTACTTTTAGTACTTTTGTTGCAAAACACCAAAAAGCTTTTGGTCAAAATTAACCAATTCTTCCGATGATAACAGAATTTTACTTAAAATAATGCGAATTTCGCCGAAAAGAATCCAAATTTTGCCGAAAAAAACTACTTCCCCCAAAAATTACTCGAAATTTTCACCAATTTTATTTTATTATAACTAAATAAAATGAAAAATTGTTCGCGCATCACACTTCTTTTGATCCGTATGACGAAATTGATTTCTTTTCAGTGAACAAATCTTATAAATCATAATCATTTCAGTGAGATAGGTAAATAAACATTGTTATTTATAACTAAATAATCGTTTATTAATTGATAAACTAAAGTTCTTAAAAACTTAAGACAAGATTTTTGTGCATAGCGCAAAGGGTAACAATTATTATTTTTATAAACAATAATTATTAATCTAAAACACTCATCCAAATTGAAAAAAACCTTCCGAGCAAAGATAAATGTCGCCGGCAGGACTCGAACCCGCACCCTTCTAATGTCCGGTTAGATGCTCTAACGTTGAGCTACGTCGGCTTATCGCAAACCCGCCAAGTTAATCAATATATACTAGTGTTCCATTTTAATAATTATTGTTTTTATTATATTTTCACCTGTAAACAACCAACTTTTATTAGTATGAGAGAGGCTTGTAACGGCTAAATCCCTCAAATAGATGGCGTCGAGACAAATTATGTCTACATTTTATTGGTGAAAATTGCTTTGACTTGTCAAATATTTATTAATTGATAAACTAAAGTTCTTAAAAACTTAAGACAAGATTTTGTGCATAGCGCAAAGGGTAACAATTATTATTTTTATAAACAATAAATAAAAAAATAAAAAAAAATAATAATAAAAACAGTAATTATTGAATGGAACACTAGTATATATTGATTAACTTGGCGGGTTTGCGATAAGCCGACGTAGCTCAACGGTAGAGCATCTAACCGGACATTAGAAGGGTGCGGGTTCGAGTCCTGCCGGCGACATTTATCTTTGCTCGGAAGGTTTTTTTTCAATTTGGATGAGTGTTTTAGATTAATAATTATTGTTTATAAAAATAATAATTGTTAACTAAATAATCCATAAACTTTATTGCGAACAGCACACATGTCGCTCGGGTTTATATAAAGTTGTGAAGTTGTAAATTATTGCTTGTCATTAGGGTGCCATAATTGATTTGACAGCGAAAGTAACTATCTCTAAACAAAAAAAAACTATTTGAAAATTTTATTTCATTTCAAGCGTTTATTTTTTCAAAACGTATCTAAATAATAGAGTTTTAATGTAGGTACCTAATTTTGTTTTCCATTTTGAAAATACTCTACCCAAAAAACCTTCTACTTTTGAATATGCAATCTGTGGCTAACCGGAGTGTTATATCTATGGGCTAACCTAAATAAAACATGGCGGGTTCAATGTTTTTCATACTAATTTTAAAACGTTATAGCAACAGTTTTACATATTGGATTTCATTCAAACTACTTTCTAAACCTTCCCGGCATTATAAAGAACTAACTGTGCTATTTTCAGCGAAACTGGTCCAGTGATTTTCGAGAACATCGAGGACAAAGAAACAAACAAACTAATATTGATTTTTATATATATACGAGTACATAGATTTTTATATACCGATTGTATAAATAAATATATATATATTATATATAATCTACTCTAATAAAATTAAAAAAATATATATATTATGCTTGCAATAATGTTCATAATCGCAGTTATCAGAGCACAATGCAAGAATGCAAGTAAATACATTATTAATGCATTTAATAGGAAGATCTTTTTTCACGCCACCGTTTTTAATATACTCGTATAATAGATGAGGGAAGCTTTGCTTCTGAAACATGCAGATATTTTAATTTAAAAAACAGTGGTGTAAACAAAATTCATCTTATTAATTATGTTAATAATGACGCCACGAAATACTTCAAATAAATATAAATACTTGAAAATATTATAACACTTTATTACTTCTGGAATGGAACCCGAAGCCGCTGATCCGGAGTTTATATACTACTTATTTACCAATATGATTTACCAATTTACCAAAATGATAGGGAAACAAATCATAATATATGTATGGCCTTTGTGTAAGAGCGGTAAGTTTTATGATTTAAAAACTAGAAGGTCGTGGAAAACTAAAAAAAAATAATGTTTTTTCACATACATTTTCAGATTGATTCTTGTAACAAACTATCATTCAACTGAATGGAATGGCTATGGCTGTGTTTAGTGACCAGATCTGAAGAGTAACGTTCTTCTTTATCTCCTCTTTCACCATTTGTAATTCCCCAATTGGGGCTGTCTTAGCTCTGGCTCCCAGCAGATGGAACCTCTTCAGCGACAGCAAAATAAAGAAAGTAGAAAATTCCGCATTCGTCAATCAAATTCCATCACCACCATCCTACAGAATCAAATGAACCAATCCGTTTCCGACAAGCCGCTTCACTGGCAAGCGGGCTAGCGGAGCGGGCAGCGCTGTCGCCTGGCGCCGGCGCTCGCCATCTCTGGAGTTATTTGAGGTCAGGGCGACTAGCGACTAGCGAGCCGCGCTGTCCCGGCGCTTGCACTGCCATGCCGCATGCCGGCTCCTCCGGGGAGCCTAATTAATGGGGCGGCGCGGCGGGCGCTGGTGTTCCCCGGGACTATTGTGGATATGGATGGATTGCTGGTGTTTATTGAGTTTCGGAGGTGGAACCGCCGATAACGTATGTGTAATATTGGAGAGATGAAATCGAAGAGGCTTTAAAGGTTCTTATAAAGAGAACAAAAATAAGGAGAATCTCAAGAAATTAATAAGTGAGCATGTCGTGGAGCTGAACGAAGTGCAAACTCCCCGTTTAGGAGGGGAAAAAATAAGGTTAGAAGGCATTATGTGACCTACAGTTAAAAAGCTCTTCTTCCACATAAATCTTCAACATAGCTCTTCTTCGACATTTTAACTGTTGGATTACCAAATAAAATAAAATAAAAATAAAAAATTGAACAGAAAAGTATGTATGTTTCAGTGTTGTACAGCTAAAAAAATAAGTAAACAAAGATATGAGCAGGATAAATAAAATAAGTACACAAAAAATTTAAATATCTTCAAAAGACAAAAGATAAAAAAATTACATCTGGTAATTAATTTATTTACAATTTCATACGCCCACGAGGCTTTACGTTACAAAAATTGGTTACATTTTTCAAACAAGTGTCAGTAATAAAAACTGGTTGCAGTTATTATTATTTGTGTATGAAAGGTGATATTAAACATTGCAATGTTGAGATTGTGATAATGGATTGGTATTCCTTTGAGGTCGATTGAATTTTGAGCTATTCAGATACCAACCTAGTTAGAATATTTATAGGCGAGATAAATTATTTTGTACCTATTTGACGTTTTTGTTTTACGTTCCAATTCCCTTAAATAACTTCCCATTGTGTAGCCATAGACTCACTGACAAAAAATCTTATATCAGACTAGAAACTTTTGTAGCCTGCGCTATTGGATTGAACCCGCGATGCGAGGATGCAAACCCAACGCCGTAAAACACTCACCTAAAATCCTCTAAACATATAAAATATAAATATAAACATATTACGTCTAATAGCAGATCCTCAACAAGTAAAACATTGAATATCCCAATAATACACACCTCACACTGGCAAATACACTTTCATTACTACGCAATCAAACCCTATAACTGCATACCAACAACTCTGAAACTACTACTAATAACTATAAATTATAAATAACACAAAATCTAAAACTTATTTGAAATTACATACATGCCTGGATTAATTTAATTAATTAAAACCATTATATAACCAAACATAACTCAACACATACAATAATGTACGTCCTTAACGATCCATTCATTTCTTCCCATGTAATATAATTTTATTTTATTTAACTTACTCAGTAGTATTTATATTTTTATTCTATCTAATAATGTTTTCAAATTAAACTATACAAACCAATACACATCAATATTCGTGTCACAGTTTGCACTTACACTCGTATACCTCAGCACATGTTCTCCTAGTGAGGTATTTACGAAACTTTTAGTTTTAAATTTAAAGTATCAACTTCTTTAACCTACTTCACACTCCACATCATTAAAAAAAATCAAAATCGTTGTTATTATACTTCAAAAATATTTTGTAATTATACTGTATAATAATGTATGGACATATAAATAAGTAAACATCTTACAAAGCACCAGATTGGAAATATTTCTCTCATCCAAACAATTCACTAATCTCAGAGCCTCTTAAGGCCTGTCCGCCAAGAGGAACTCCACTCTCCGCACAAAATAATGACACGTAATGATAATTATTACATCGTGTTATGATCGAGTGAATGAGCAAATCAGTGTGGTCCTTGTATCGTGATCGTTTGAGGGAATTGACACGAAGAGATGCTGTGATTGTGTGATTGTTCCCGAGCGGCCAGTCAGTCAACTTATTATTTCTAAGGAGGCGGTAGGTTTGAAGTATGGAAGTTAGAAAGATTATGAAAGCCTGAGAAATGATCAACAAATAAATTAAGAGTTTCGAAGTATTGCTCAGGCTCTATTCTAAATTTACGAGCATGTAATAGGTTGTGAGGAAGATGTTAGGGGAGGGGGGATAACGAAGGGAAAGAGGAAGGTTCCTATTTATTTATGAAGGTTATTCAGATCTGGTTATTATACTTACTTAGTTAACCTCTGTTAAGCATACCAAGAATTTATTCTAAATGGCAGTCACTGACCGCAGGTACACAATACGAGTACAATAATTTTTCTATGAAAATAGGGATAAATTCTGATGGATTTTGTTTGTCCACGCAAGGTATCAAACCCTTCTGGGTCCAGAACCAAGAAGCTTCAGGATAGTGGGATAATGTTCGCCATTATCCCACTATCTCCAAGCTTCTTGGTTTAGTGGTAGTGGGATAATGGCGAACTGCGGGTAACTCTGAACGATCGAGTTCTAGAAAGTTCCGATACCTACGCTCATATCAACCGGGCCATGCAAAAGCCACTTTGCTCGTCATTTCAGCACCGGGGTGCATTTCGTAGAGGGAAGTTGAACACTGTTAAACGATTTGTTTTTAAGTGTTTTTTTTTCGTTTTTCCCTTAGGTGTTCGCCATTATCCCACTCCCCTCTACTGCTCAGCAATGGAAGTAATTATAAATAATTCGATTACAATCACATTACTGTTTCCATTAAATTACATATGTATAAATTGTTATATTATAATATCTAAAATGTTCATCTAAGTGAGTCTGCTACTCTTGAATATTTTAAAATGTGGTTTTAATTCACATGCGTGTAATGTATATGTTATATGCTAATTATGTTAGGTTAGATTATTTTGTGTAGATTTTCTTGATCTTTTGATTTTTTAACTTTAAATTCGATTATTTATATCCCTAATTTATTCTAAATTGTTCATGTAAGTGAGTCTGCTGAATATTTTGAGTAATAATAATTATAAATGGATTATTTTCGTGAGAAATTCACCTCAAGGGCAGTTTACAACATAATTTACCTAACCTATACCTTATCACTTAGACTTATATATAATAATTTACATATTAAATTTATTACTAATGGCTTACAGCTAAGATTTATAAGTAGAAACTACCCAATTCACACTTATAATTACTGACTTACATTTAAGATTTAAGTGATATGAAACTAGTGACAAACGAGTTTAGGAATAGGTGAGTCTTTAAAAAATATTTTTGAATGGTTAAGATCTATGGTTTAGGAATAGAGACTTACAACTAACATTTATACATTGTAGAAAAAAAATATCTTACGATTGTTGCCCTTGTTTTTAGTGATAATTTACACAATAATCGATCGTGTATGTGTGATACAAAATGTTACTATTTACAAAATCAGAACATAACACGATATTGAACAAGTCATAGTTTTAATTAACACTATATATTATATCTGTTATTTTACAATTATATTAAGTTAGGTTAGTTAGTGCGCTATAGAAATTTACTCTTATTATTATTATTATTATATGGTAAAATCTAAATAAATGTGTAATAAATTAATTTTCCTTTCGTTCAATGGGGAATCACGCTTTTAACGAAATTTTAAAAACATTTCTGTTTAACGCGTTCAGTACTAGAATAATCCACGAAATCGTACCTCCGTGGTTGAATATTTGTGTGTCGTGTAATGATCGTATTAAACGAATTTGAGAACTTAGATTGATTAGCCTTCTTTCCTTGGAACTTTACCGAATATAAACTTATTCTCGAGGTGCTCATATAATATTAAATCATATTTTTATCTATCGCGGCGGTCCACGATGATAAATGAAGCAACTTTATTTTATTTCAATAAGTTGAATGAAAATCGATCCTCAATTTTTTCGTTCATGAATTGAAAACGTAAGCAGAAAAAACAGTGTTTTATTGAACGTACTAAATGATCAGGAGTTAAGATATTGACGTAAATTATTCAGATTATTTATTAGTATTTTTAATGGAAGATACTTTCAGTATCGCGTTGGTGAAATACTAACATTCAGAATGTAAAAGTTGCTTGATGTGGTTTTTAGCTGTGTTTGCTGACCAGATCTTAATAACCAGGTACTTTCTCACCATATTTCCCTCCCCACTACATCCAGTCGCATAACTATCCCAATTGAGGAGCAGTTGAAACTAACCGTACCTACATTTATAAGTTGCAGAAAGGAAGTTTTTTCATCTAGTGGCAATTATATCCATCCATCCGATGCTATTAAGCAATTTTAGATAAAAATATTTGGTATTGGCCGCTCTAATGCATTATTGAAGGTTTATTTCCCTGAAGGTCTCCTGTGCGGAGTTACTGGGAAAAACGCGTTTTTAAAGGATCAACACCCAAAAATACACACTTTGTACTCTGCTAACGTAAGAAATACTAGTGACGATTTATCTATAGAATTTATATAAAAATTAAAAATTAAAACTGTAATCTTTTAAATTCTTTATGAAATAAATACTGGATTTTTAGGGATTCGTTCAAAATTGCCTTGAATGGTTTTCAAACTGCACCACAGAGCAAATAATACATATAGATGCCCTAAAACGTAAGGGGAAGAAACGAAAGTAAGTGTTAGGCGTGCCACCAATTTAAGTAAAACAGCAAATAAATAAAAAGGTTCGGCTTGTTTACAAAAATGGAATATTTCACCATTTTTATAAATGTTTTCTACTTTGCTAACCTCAGTAAAAATCACGCGAAACTAACGTGGACGACAATGAGCTAGGCTGGAGCCAAAATGGGTGTCACGTGACCTTTGCCTATAATCCAATGCAAATCTATCCATTTAGTGAATTGCACCCATTTTCAAACATTTTGGTATGTATTTTATAGAATACTAGCTGGTGCGTACGCGGCCTTGCTCGGGTACAATAATTAATTTGACAGCGAAAGTAACTATCACCAAATAAAGAAACATTCATTTGAATATTTTATTTCATTCCAAACGTTTATTTATTTTTTAATATATTTAAATCATAAATTTCTTAAGTAGGTACCTATTAGTGTTTTATTTTATTTTTATTTTGAAAATATTCTACCCAAAAAATATCTTTTTTTGAATATGCAATCTATGGCTAACCTAAATAAAACATGGTAGGTTCAATGTTTTTCATACTAATTTTAAAACGTTATAGCATCAGTTTTCCACATTGGATTTCATTCAAACTACTTTCTAAGCCTTTCCGGCACTAATAAAAACAAACCGTGCTATTTTCAGCGAAACCGGTCCAGTGATTTTTGAGAACATCGAGGACATACAAACAAACTTACATTGATTTTTATATACGAGTATATGGATAAAAGATTACAGTGTGATTTTGTGTTTACTACTCCTTTAAAATTTACAGATAAATCGTTTGTAGTATTGAAAGTGATGTTAAGTACCATTTTTGAGTGCTGGCCCTTAAACTAATTTCCGGTGGATCAGAAACGAGCTATGTATCATATATTAAGAAATACAGTTATTTGTTTATTTTTAAAGGTCATCACTTAGTAACCATAGGCTGGTTGCTTTTTAAACACGCCCTTACATCCGGCTTATCAAGTTCCGTATAAAAGCTATGCGGAAGCCTTTAATGGGACCTTTCAAAATTCATTAATAACTATGAAATTACGAAATATTTTTATAATTTGTACCTCCCATCGAAAGAGATTGGAAAAAACTATTCAGGGTTATTTTAAATGACGAACTCAATTTCGCACGTTCTCCTCTTATATGCAGTTGCAGCACGTTGCAGAATGGTAGATATTGCCAGTATCGCCTTGGTGATAGACTACCATTCAGAATCGAAACGTTGCTTGAAATGGCTTCAGCTGTGTTTGGTAACCAGATCTGAATAACCAGGTACTTCCCCGTCTTCCTCCTCTGTATCTCCTCCCCCCCTCAATCAATACCTTCAATCTCACAACATACCCCGATTGGGGATGCCATAGTCTCACTGGCTTCAGATGGTTGGGAGTAGTTGGGATTCTTGTGTGATATCACATAAAAAAATAATAAGAAAATTGGAAGGTTAGTATTTAAAAAATATATTATATTTTCGCGTTTTTATGTTAAATATTTTCTATGGTGTTTTATACAAATTAAATTAAATTTTTCTTTTGGTTATAGTTACCTTTTATGGAAGTCAACGATCTAACGTACAGCGGTATGGTTGTTAGTTGGGGCAAATTAATTTGTTGATTGTTGTTACCACGAGAAACAGTTGGAGACAGGGGAAGAAGAGGGTTGGGAATACGTAATCTAGATTTGGTCACATTGCATATGTCTCACCAGAGCGATGCTGAAAGTCTGAACTTATTTTCCACCTCGGAACAAGGCACGATAAATACGAAGACATGGTTAGATACAATTTGTCCATTTTATATTATTTTATTTAACTTTCATCATTTCGGACATGTACTATTAATTTGAATTTAATGCAACTAGTGGTCTGCCGCAAGGAAGTCATCTCGGTCCCATTCTATTCCAAATATTCCTTAATGACACCATAACTTGTTTCGACGATGTAGAAGTTCTGCCGATGATAGTTAACTATACAAAGAAATATCTAATATTACCGACTGCATAATCTTATAGTTAAACATAGACAAATTACACAATTGGTGTATCGCTAACAACTTATTTATTAACGTTGATAAATGCAAGACACTAACATTTTATCGAATCAAGACCCCGTTATCATTTAACTACGCTATAGATAACAAAATCTTGGGAAAAGTCAACGAAATTAGGAATCTCGGAGATTTGTTTGATACGCAATAAAATTTTGTAAATCGCATTCAACAAATAACTAATAAAGATATGAAGACACTGGGATTTATAATTAGAACTATCAAAGACTTTGATTCGCTGGAGGTTATAAAAATCGTATATTTGTCACTAGTGCGCAGCATATTACAATACAATTAAATAGTGCGGTCCCCATACTATCTTATTCATATTAAAAATATTGAACGCGTGCAACGCAAATTTTTACGTTTTATTAACTTCAAACTTCACATACCAATTCAACACATAAACTATACATTCTTGCAAATACACTCAAAATACATACCCTAGAAAACAGAAGAAAAATAACAGATTTACCTTTTTTATTTCAAATTATTTACTCCGTATTAGACTGTTGTGAACTCCCGCAACTAAGTACCTCATCGACAAACTCGGCAAAATATATTATTCTCCAAAACAATAATTCTGGGGCTAACTACCAAATACATGTACCCATCTCTCGCTTACATATACTTGGAAATAAATTCACCTCTGCTAAAGATATATTTAATATAAGTTAACCCATGTTTAAAATATACCTGGATGATATTTTTTATGTTGCAACGATTATAAGAGCGTCGCATGTAAGCTATTGTATAATTTTGATTTTTTTAAATTATCTTTTTACTTATCTACAATCCAAAAACTTGTACGTATTTTTTCTTTCTCCGTACCATGCAATGTATTATGTATTATGAATTTTAATACATCTTTACGTGATCCGAAATATAAAAACACATTGATTTTTTTTCACAATGTCATGCACTCATATTATATTATATTATGCACTTTTAAATTATGCATCATGTAGAATCAGGCTATTACTATTTTTATTAAAAAATATATTATCTACAAATTAAAAACCTTTCCCTTTATAACATATCTATGTCATGCACTTCTGCATCATTTAAATGTTAAAATGTGTAAAAGCCCATTGGGGCGTTAAAAATTAATAAATAAATAAAATAAATGAACATAAAAATACCCGCAGTTTGTGAGAAAAAAACTCTAATAATCTTCTTAAGCTTTGCTGCTACTACGTACCATTATTGCATCGTTACAAAAACTAACCATTTTTCAGTCCCAGATCACCGAAAATTTCACGCTTGCTAGATCTCAGACAAGATGCTGCGCGGATGGATTTTTTCTCTCATCTTCGGTTGTCATCTCGTTACTCCGACAGCCAGAAAAACACCCCCGCGTTTCGAACCCGGCCTTTGTTGCCATCGCCTCCATTAGACCATGTAATTGTAACGAATCGGTCGTCAGAAGGCTAGAAAAAATAACGTGAAATCTGTCGATTTCGGTTTTTTGTATTGGAGCTGGGATGAAAATATCTTGTCTTTTTGTGTGATGTTTTTATGATTGAACATTGATAGTGGTGCATTTTTTTCCTATTGAAGTTTTTGTAAAGAAATATGTTGATATCTTATTTATTTAGAGTTGGAATGCAAGGCAAAGTTCTTTGATTTGGTTTTCAAAACGTCACAAATATGTATACGAGTAACTACATTTAATTTTGATGACTTACGGGGGAGTAGTTAGAGGGTCCAGACTGCAAAAAAAATGATTTTTGAGATCGTTGACAATCACACTATTGAACTGGTTTAGAAGCTTCCAATTTTGGAAAGCTTTGACGGCCTCCATGGTCGAGGGGTAAGGCTCTCGACTACGAATCCGAAGGTCACGGGTTCAATTCCCGGCGTGCGCAAGTAAATTTTATTTAATTAATTTGTCTTGCTTCACAATTAATTCATTTAAAAATAATATTTGCGGACGTTCCAGAGTGGAAGATACTCTCAGTATCACCCTGGTGAAAGACCGCCATTCAGAATTGAAACGTTGCTTGAAATGACTTTTAGCCGTGTTTGTTGACCAAATCTGAATAGCCAGGTATTCCCTACCTTCCTCTTCCCCTTATCCTTCCCCTCCCCGATAAATTCAGCCTCACAATGCCATAATCTCAGTGGCTCCAGACGGTTGGGAGCAGTTGGGACTCTTGTGGGGTATTCATATAAAAAAATTAATAAATCGAATTCCTGGAACTCTTCAAAGTAAAATCCTCGATGAAGGGTTATGGATATTTATTTACCTATTTATACATACACAGTAAAATTTATTACAAATGCTATGGTTGGTATATTAAAATTTACGTTATTAAAGTACTTATTACGTAAGTCCATACAATAACTAATTATTTTTTTCTGGGGTGAGAATGCTTCTTTACTAATGATGTATCTGTGACTAATAATAATAATAATAATAAAGAAAGCGTGTGGAGACAAGACGTGGAGAAGTGTAGAGACGTCATGAAATCAGGAATTTTAATTGAGTATGAATAGAAATGTTAAAAAAAAAAAATGTACTTTTAAAGTAATTTATATCACGTTATGAAAATTTAAGAAATGTGTTTTGAATATTAGTAAAGAATCACGAAAAAGTCTATTGATTTTTTGTAGTAGTTATATGTTGTGATTGCACGAGTAATTGGTGAGTTCTTTTCTGCATTAGTGTTGTTCGCTTCTTCATGAAGAAGCGTTGTGTGACTGGTACGCCTCGTTGGAGCATTTAAACTGACGAGGGATATTAATTCGAGAAAATCGATTTTATTACTTAACAGGTTATATAGAAACAATAGATCTGACAAAGTACTAGTCTTTTTTTGTAAATTAAACATATTATTTGCAGTTTTATTGTATTTGTAGCGAAAATGTAAAAAAAAATTATTCTGTATACTTAGCACTAAATCTTCATTAACCTTATATTGAGGATTCCACATTGTGGGAGCATACTCCAGTAGATTTCTGACTATTTAAAAAAAATAAACACTAATGACTATTTAAAATGAATAACACTTTTAAAAACTTTAATTATTCTTAAGAGGAAACCTAGCATCTTGTTGCTGGCATGCCACCAGAACGTCCACCAAATAAAAATGTCTATTGGACGGAAATGCAGGAGCTATGGAAGGTAGTGCTGACCTGCAATGAACTGAGGTTGTCAAAATCAATGTAGGGCTATTAAAAGACGTTTTGGAGTAGACACCTTCATGCAACAGGGCCTGCATCGAGCAGGATAAAGAGATGAATGATTGTGTATATGTCAAGTGTTTAGGAAAACCGCATAACGATGATCGTATCGTCTGATTTTCCGACAAAGCTTGTTGAACCTATACTGCCAACGAGTAGGTTGGGTAGTTATCAAAGTAAAATAATATAAAATGACATAACAAAAGAGTAAAACAGTAACCATGGTTGAAAGCAGAAAAAAATTAAAGTATTATTTTAAGATGTTTGAAAAGTGTTGAAAAAGAGAGTATGAAAACAGTATACTATAGAGTTGTGAATGAATACTTGGAGCAGGTGGACCAGTTTGTGTATTTGGGAAGCATGTTTACGGGGGATGGAAAGGCCGAAAGAAATATTGAAAAAAATATATAAATTCAGTAAATGGAGGACTGAACACATTTGGCGCTAACAAAAATTTGTCCAAAGAAGCGAAAATAGCAGTCCACGGCGGAGTGCTGATAATAACCCTTATGCATGGCAGTGAGACATGGAATTGATAGAAGAAGGATGAAACTAAACCGAAAGCTGTAGAAATGAGATCTTTGAGGAGTATGTGTGTAAACCAATGTATGACTGTGTTGAAATGTTTAGATTAACGAAGAATACAAGGGTGCTGTACGTATAATGAGCAAAATTAAGAAAGGGACCTTTAGATGATTTAGGCATGTAAAGCGGATAAATGACGAAAATAGTGTAAGGAGAATATACGACCCACATTTTAACGGAAGGGGAAGCCGGGAACGCCAGAGGAAGATATGGCACGATCAAGCGAACCAAATACTAAGAGCAAAATAATAGAAGAGTACAAGTGAGACAAGATGAACGAAGCAATGAGTGTATGCTGAGATTTGGGGATCCGTCCTCTTTGCCTACCTCTACGGGAAAACGGCCTGATGGTTGGTTTGGTTTTAGATGTTTAAGATAGACTACGAAGTCGACTATATTCACTGACCGCTGAATCAAAAATTGAACTTATTTACTTCTACATTTATCTCGATAGTTAATATATCTCAAATAAATTAGTTTTTTAAAAATAAAGTAAAATCAAGAACGCTGTATTTTATTTATTATTAGTACAAGGCAATATGCTTAATACTTACGTACATGCATGTTTACAAAGCGATAATAATTAATAAATACATACAACAATCATTATCAGGCAAAAATTATATTAAAGCAAATTAAAAACATGTGAAAGATCGAAAACATATTATGGATAGGCACATAAACTATGCACATGCTCCTCGCTATAACGGAAATCGGTGAAGTCCTTTCTACTCCTATTTAAACATTTACATTGGGGCAGTTCAATCAAGCGAAAAAATGTTTATTTGATTTTGACCGCCTAAGGGTTGCTCATTTTCCTTTATTTGGAATGGCCAACAAAATGGAACAACAAAAGGTTACGTCTGTTTAAATTAAACCAGTCTACCACTAATTGTGGTCAAGTAAATCAAATATATTGTGAGTAGTTTGTGCGGTGAAGAGATAAGTGCAATGAATCTGTATATGAATCCTCAAGGCAAACCCGATTCTCGTTAAAAAATGAAGAAAAAAAAACAATATCATTTTTTTGTTAAATTCACACAGGAGGCACCGAGGAAAATAAATTCTATCAAGGGCTGTTATCCTTTGGGGATTTTGGGTGGAGGGTTTTTTTAAAGAGACAAAGATTTGAGAAAGAAAAAGAAATTAGGGGTGGGTCAGCGTATCTAGGAGCGACGGATGTATGAATCTATCTCTCCCACTGTGGTATAAAGCGATGGGTCGAGAAAATTCGGTTGGAGAGGTCAAGAGGTCTTCTTTAACCGGCCACTACCGATCTGGCTCACCCCAGAATCGGTGGGCATACGCATCCACCCCAAACGGACAAACCCCACTCCGTGAACCTGGGAACCTCTGCTAAGTCACCAAACGTAGTGAACCACATGGGGTGACCTACGGCAGAGATGTGGGTTATCGAATTAAAGGTTCAGGGGGGGGCGGTACCCATACTCACCTCCCAAATTGAAATTATACGGTGACAGTTTTTTGTCCCATCTTTGTAGAAAATCATCCGAAAGTCGGTGTTCAAATCAATAAATATTGAATAGGTAGATTCTGATAAAAAAAAAATAAAAAGTAGGTAACCTAAAACAAGCTTAAAGTTGGTAATTACGAATTACTTTCAGGTATTACAGAAAAAATGGTTAACCATTTTGACAAATGCTTTAGCTTATATTTTGAGTGTTTCATCAAATATCTACAGTAGGTACCTATAGGTGTAAGGACTGCATAGGAAGCAATAAACAAGGCTAAAACTTATACAAAAATTATAGCGAAAAATATTACTAAATCCGAGAACACTCTCGTCCAAGCTGTCACCCAGTGACGCAGCCCCCCCCCCCTGTATCACAGAGAAGAGTTTCCCTCAAGCCACCGAAATACAAGTGATAATATTTATACATTATTTTTTTTCCATGTGTAGGTAATTATAAATATTATTTTTGCATTACTATTTTATGATATTGTCTTCTTATTTAAATGTGCGATTTTGGTTATTTCTTCATTTTTGCATTGTTCTTATGTATTATTTTATACCTATCGAGTATTGCACCTACTGCTCTGTTCCACTGAAATAAACAATAATATATTTTCCAGTTAAATTCCATTATAAAATAAGCAATATTTCATTATTAAATATAAGATTGCTATCAGCAAGTCCCCTTAGCACATAAAACAGAGTTTACAATTCTTTGAAATAAATTAAATAAAAGCCCTACAGTAGCAATAGGTAGTCCGTTCACTGGGTAGAGAAGATTATCTCCACGTTTATGCACCTCTAACCACAGTTTGAGAGGCGCGACCCCATTTGGTAAAAATAATTCTCTTCCACTTCTAGCCTTTTTTATGTGTTAATAGTCTGCACTTCATAAATATATAATTTTAACTTCTCTATAAACCCTGCTGTTACTATATGCTGAATTTTAATGCTCATTTTGCTTCACTGACGATAATCTGACCGCCAAAATACGGGCATAATAGTCTGGTAGACAAAAAAAACATGTAATAATAACAATATAAAGAACGAAGAAAAAAAAACTTCTCATAACTATCGAACTTTGCACAAGCGCACGCAGATTCGGCTAATGTTCGTTTTTAACGTTGATCATAATAAAAAACGTTAAAAACTAAATATAGAAAAATATTTATAAGGTCACCATTGTTTGCTTGTTATAATAAAGTTTAAAAAAAATTCTATTTGTATTTATTGATAGCTCGTGACCCTATGCTGGTCGCATCTCGGGGGGGACGCGACCACCACTTTGAAAACCACTGGTGAGGTGTAAAGTAAAAATGATGTGTACTATAATTGTTTCATATCATTACACCTCACTAGGAGAATCTGTACTTTTTTTTGTATATGAATACCGCACAAGAGTCCCAACTGCTCCCAACCGTCTGGTGCCAGTGAGACTATGGCATCCCCAATTGGGGAATGTTGTGAGGCTTCGTAGTCAAGAGCCTTACCCCTCATGAAGGCTGTACTGAGGTATTCACGTGTTTTTTTTATAAAGTATTGTCTCTATACTGCTTTGAATTGCTTATATGTTTATGTTAAAGAATATAATATGTAATATTTAAAAAAAATATATGTAGGTAGAAAATAATTATATTCAATCTTATGTTTGATTTGGTGTTATTAATTTTTGGAAAAAATCTTTACGTTTTGTTTTTATCTAAACCAAAACGTTATAAACAATGAACACTTCATGCAAATACAACAAAAAAGTCGTCAGATGAAAAACAGTTAAATAATTTTCTCCAGAATGGATGAGGGGATGCTGCAATGGATCACCTGAATTTGATGAATGGACACAGAGATAGTTCTTTCATTAATCGTTTTGATTTAGCAACATGACGGTAATTTTTCATCATGATATGGTGAATAATGATTGATTTTCTGTTGCAACAATCTAGTGAAATTTCACGTTAAATTACCTTTATGAGTGTATTATGCGTTTCTTAATACACTACCCAAAACAATAAGGAATGAATGTATCATCTTCGCAATCATTAACTGTTGCAAAGTGTTTTTTGTTGGCAATATTCATTGATATAGGATTCACTAGATGAGCCCTTCGTTAGTTAGCAATCATTGATGGGAATTAATCAGATCTGAAAAGTTAGCTACTCTCAATCTTTCTATATGGACATACCCCTTATTCTCACTTCCAATATTAAACACACAACAAACGTGCCATATATTTACTCTGGGAATAGAAGACTCAATAATCATGTTTAACTGGGTAATTTCCTAACCATGAATCATAAATCTCAGGATATAAACAGCAAAAATTTTGGCGTACTTAATTAAAGTTGCACGGATTTTTATTCTGGAATTTCCTATTCGTAGATCTCTACGTCGATTTTTGGAATACCTCACAGCTCTAAGGCCTCGAAAGAAATTCAAATAATTCTCTCGAGGCCCTAATCATCTTTCGGTATGCCGTATTAAAGTGATGAAGGAATGAACTGAGGCCTTGAAGAGACCCATATTTAAGGAGGAAAGAAATACAGAGGCCTATTAAAAAAACAATTGAATTACTTAATTCAATGTGAACAAAGACTTGTAGAAAAAAATATTGATACTTAATCGAAGCCAGATAGCAGGCATGTCTAGTCATGTAAAAAAAACAGTATTGCTTTTTATTATAACGCTTTTTAGTCATTTTTTTGGTCAACAATTCAAAGTTTATCGATCATAATTTTTTCTACTGCTTTAGTATTTTGATGTGTCTGTATTTAGGATCACAGGTTTGTTTAGTTTTTCAATATAACAACATGGATTTACTTTTAGTTGTATATTAAGGAATTTCAGTTTTTTTATTTAACTATTTAGATATTTAATGAACTTCACTTTGCATTTTAAAAATTTCATTTCAGTGTTATTTTCTGTGTCATCTGCAAACAGTTTGACGGATCGGTACTTTAGGCATTTGACTATATCATCAGTCTATATAATAAAAAAAGAGTGGTCTCAAAATGAATCCCTAGGGAACTCCATGGTTTGCTTGTTGTTTTTCTGATATAGCATTTCCAATTTTTGTTCCTTGTTTTCTATATTTTAAATACTCAATAAACCTCTGCAGTTCATTGCCATTAATTCTATTTTCCATTAATTTATTTACTAATCTTCCTGTGAATCAACCGTTCGAAATGGGGTCGCGATTCTTTGTCCACAAACCAATCTAGCATTTTCTATGTCTATCCTCCACAATAACATTATTTTCTCTCCGCTTAGTAGCCGGTAAAATACACAAATGGCCAATTGGTCACGCTCAGGTCTGCACCAGATCGGTATCGAAAACTGTCGGTCATTTCGAAAAAGTGAAGAAAAAAAACAGGTATAATTGCCCAAATGGCAGACGAACACGGATTCCTGGATTTAGCAACCATTTTCCGAGTATTTAGACATTTGGAGCCATTTTAAGCCCTTTGTTGTCGAATATGTGTCATTTATGTATGGGACAGACAGAACCAATATTTTTTCTACATACTCTAATTGTTGGTGATAGTTTTTTTGTTTACACAATTAAAAAATAATACTTTTAGAAAAAATAATTCTAGAAGCAGACTTTTTATATCTTGTAAGCAGTGGAGCTTAGTTCATAAAGACTGATAATTTTTTAAAAAGGCGAAAAAATTTCTGATCAAAATGTATTTCTTCAATGAATCTAGTAAGGAACTTGCAGGTTCATTTATTCACTTGGTCATAACAAACAGGAGAAGATGTTGAAAATAAGTACCCTTTTTCAAATATCCAATGCACAATTCATATCCGAACTTAAAACAAATATACATAGGCTACCTTTGGTCATAGGGCAACGCACGCCACTGCTTACAAGCTAGCGCCATTTTTAGTAGATAGATGTAATCTCGACTGTAATTGAAACTTTGTGTGAAAATTTTTCAGTTCGAGTTGGTGAACTCAGTTTCATACTTATCTATTATACCAACGCACACACCTAACAATCGATATCAGATTATTTGGACTCCCACGCTATTGCAGCGGTGCGTAGTTATTTACAGAAAGCGAAATCCTCAAGAGACTGAATATGTAGTATGAAAGGACTAAAAATTGTTGAATGACTTACTACGATTATACGAAAGCTTTGGGTGTAGTGTACTGTATCAAAAACACGTAAACACCTTAGCACAGGTTCTCCTAGTTAGGTGTTCGCGAATCATTACATAAATCGTTTACAGATATAAATAAACAAAAAATGCATAATGAAATATTACTTATATTGTTCAATTAGATTTAATTGCAAAATAAAAAAAAGGACTACATATTCTTATCAAAATTTGACTTGTCTTTTAATCCCCCGTTTTACATTTTTAATTAATCACTTACCTACTTTCATCACTTATTGTTAATTTTTATTTTTATTTGTAATTCGTTCCAATTGACATTATTTTTAGTATATTGTTTATCCCGATAAGGGGAGCTATGCTTTTAAAACATGTAGATATTTATGTATTAAAAACAGTGGTTGAAACAAAGTAATTCTTATTAAATTTTCTTTATATCGTCTGTAAATAGGTAATCCGTAAAACTAATTATAAATATTGATTTTTATATGAGGGTGATTTTTTTTTTCTTAAGTAATCTGAAATATTGCATTTCTTTTAATAATATTATGAGCTGTGAGGTTTGACTCATTTCACGGAGAGTTTTAAGAAAAACCTTATAAAATGGTTTACTATGATATAGTTTTTAGTATGGAAATACCCGCTTTTAACTAAAATGATTTTACCGTTCTGACACTCCTTAAAAGAAAAATTCCGAATAATTATGGCTTGGGGGGTTTTGTCTATTTACAGTTGATATTACGCCTTAAAAACACGTTTTTTATGAAAATTTCATGATCTATTTTATATGTATTAAAAAAATTATTTTACCTCGGGCACACAGACACGCCCATACGACACTTCTGTAGGTTTATTTCTTCAGTGAATTTAAAATATAAGAAAATGATCTTAACGAATTAATATCGCATACATAGTAGGTAATCTTCCCACCCATGTATAGAACTAGCACACCTAGTTAGGAATGAGGAATTTGTACGGCGCCAAACAAACCTCATTATACTAGGCTAGGTACCTTCCTGGCAGCTTGGGACGTCTCAATAATACGTGTAATTAAACCTTAGACGGCCCTTTGAAGCAAGGTTCACGCATGCGCGCACGGCGGCGAGGCAAAAGGGCCGGCGGATCTGTGCACCCGGGCGCGAGGACTTGAAGGGCGCGCCGACAGATGATTTGTCAAGTGACGTGAAAATTAGAGGTAGGTTCAGAATGATAACTGCTACGGAAGTGATGCATCTTTTCTATGACTTGGTGTTTTGCATAAAATTTCTGAATTTATTTACTTGCCAACCAATAAAAACAAGTTCTCACGGTTGCATAATTGGTAACTTTCTGGTTAGTCCTGCCAGACGATTTAAGATTGATTAAAAACTGCATAGAATTCAGAACGAAGCAACTCATCTCTTCCGAAAGTCATATCCATGAATGGTAAGTTGCAAACCTAATTTACACGGCGAAGCTAGCCGGTTAGTGCATAAGTTTTTTTATATTTTTTATATGAATACCGCACAAGAGTCCCAACTGCTCCCAACCGTTTGAAGCCAGTGGTACTATGACATCCCCAATTGGAGAATGTTTTGAGGCTGAAGGTATTGGGGAGGGGAAGGAGAAGGGGTAGAGGAAGGTGAGGAAATACCTGGCTATTCAGATCTGGTCATCAAACACGGCTAAAAGCCATTTCAAGCAACGTTTCAATTCTGAGTGGTGGTCTTTCACCAGGGCGATACTGAGAGAATCTTCCACTCTGGAACGTGCGCAAATATACTATATATTATTTTTAAATAAATTAATTGTGAAACAGCACAAATAAATTAAATAAAATTTACTTGCGCACGTCGGGATTTGAACCCGCGACCTCCGGATTCGTAGTCGAGAGCCTTACCCCTCGACCATGGAGGCCGTCAAACTAAAGTAATTTACAAATAAATTTGAAACTTTGATAATCCGCGACATTGTAAATAACTATAAATATTTGCAAATGTAAATAATTATTATCGAAAATTAGAGATGATACTAGAATAATTTTTTTAGGTTTTTAGGTCATTTATAAAATCGGTTCTGAAGTCCAACTTCGAAAAAAAAGTGTACTAAAAAAAAATACAAACTCTTCTTCTAATCATTGAAATAAAAGCCATCATGAAAATTATACTTATCCCTGTAAGAAATAGCACTGACGAAATGTTCAACAATCTTAACATTATATCAATAAAACAATTATACTCTAAAACAATACTACTTTACATTCATAAATACAAATACATAAACAAAAACAACAAATAACAATAATCACACATAATAGAAACACTAGGTCTCAGAGCCAAAAACATATTCAACAAGGAAACACAAACATAACATTTGGACAAAAAAACTTCTTATACTATGGTACTAAACTCTACAACAAAATCCCACTCTCCTTTAAAAATCATAACAACAAAATCAAATAAAACGCTGGATACGTTACATAGGGTGATCTGAAATAGAAAATATATTAACTCCAAATACAAACTATCATCGAAACCATTTAACTGCACTTAAAACACCTTACCTTACAATAATGTTTCTTTTAGCAATACCATCAATTTAATATTATTTAATTTCATATTTTGTAAATGAAATCCTCAGCACGGGAAATTCCAGTGATGATATCATTATTTAATTTTTTAATTTTTAATTATTTAATTGAAGTTTAAAAACCTGATTGTAATATTTAATCATTGAATAAGATAATATTAACATAATCTAAATGAAACATGAAACCGAAAAAAAAAACAGAAAATAAAAATATTATATCGATGAAGATGACATAAATTGAACTGGTCTCATTAGCTAAGTTGGTAAAGCGGTTGTCCCGGAAAGACAGAGGTCCTGGGTTCGAATCCCAGATACGACTGATATCTTTTTATTTTCTGTTGTTTTTTTCGGTTTCATGTATCATTTAGGTTATGTTAATATTATTTTCTTCAATGATTAAATATCATTATTTGTTATTTTGTTATAAAAAAAGAAGATAAGAAAACATTATTATGATTATTATTGTGTCTTGTGCATGCAAAATCATATTTCATCAAATAACTTTATAATATAATGTGTTCAACTGAAGTGACCTGCCAGGTAAGTATATTTCTGTATCTGTTTGTACATAATAAAAAAGACCCTTGCAAGTAATGTTTATGATTTTTCTCAAAAATGTCGCTATACAAATCATTTAATTATCAGTATTAAGTGTTTAATTTCGTGCTTCTATTTTAGCTCTAGTATTACGTCATTGCCTCACAGAAGTTACCAATGGCAATTAAAAAAATTCGACTAAAGTCAAGTATAATATAAGAAAGTGACCATTAGATACAGATGATTTATATTGATGGTCTACTGATATAGTTTTGTTAATTGAAAAATGCATTTCAACTTTTAATGTTTTTCTAACTAATGTATTCCTGAATCTATTGTGTTAAGGCCATCCACCGGTAAAATTTTTAACGAAATCACGCGCTCCTTATGCAGGTGGCGACAAGGTTCAAAATCCCGCTGTACATCGGCCGCATGTTTCGATTTTGGCAAAAAAAAACATCACCAAAATGCGTGTTTTATTCTATTCTGTAAAGCTCAGACATAATTATTAAAATGTTTTACGGTCATATTCTAAAAAAATTAATTTATCACAATGAACAATGCGAAAATATGGGAAAAAGAGTTCATAAGTAGGAGATTTTGCGCTTTAAACATTTTTTTAATGTCTCATACTTTATTTTTTTCTAAGCTTATAAAAAGACATACCAAAAAATTGACGGTTAAATGAAAGGCCAAGGTGTGATCTACTTGTAGTATTTAATTCAATTATCTATGATATTTCTAGGCCAACAAATTCTCAAACCGAAAACACACGATTTTGCATTACTTCCCATTGCATCGCCTTAACGTATCTTAAAATTACTATTTTTTCTGTTTTATTTTCACTCTTCCTTTTCAAATATAAATAAATTTT
The DNA here is from genome assembly GCA_022606495.2 of Halesus radiatus. Lineage (NCBI taxonomy): Eukaryota > Metazoa > Arthropoda > Insecta > Trichoptera > Limnephilidae > Halesus > Halesus radiatus. The sequence continues at coordinate 222,346 of JAHDVE020001357.1, forward strand.
TTTGGAGTAACTTATTGAAGCTTATAAAAATATAATTATACGTATAATTTTTTTTTATTAATTTTTCTATATGGCGGGGAGGATTGGGGTAGCCTTTTCTTTTCTGTGTCTTTTCGGTTTCATGTTTCGATTTGAGAGTTGTCAATATTATCTTCAATGATTCAAAAATTATATAAATATTCTTTTATGCTTTGATGTACCTACTCCTATATTTACTTTGTTTCCCATCATCATTTTACGGCCTCCATGGTCGAGGGGTGAGGCTCTCGACTACGAATCCGAAGGTCGCGGGTTCAAATACCGGCGTGCGCAAATAAATTTTATTTAATTAATTTGTGCTGGTTCACAATTAATTCATTTAAAAATAATATGTAGTGTATTTGCCCACGTTCCAGAGTGGAAGATACTCTCAGTATCACCCTGGTGAAAGACCACCATTCAGAATTGAAACTTTGCTTGAAATGGCCTTTAGCCATGTTTGGTGACCAGATCTGAATAGCCAGGTATTTTCCCATCGTCCTATTCCCCTTCTCCTTCACCTCCCCAATACCTTCAGCCTCACAACATTCCCCAATTGGGAATGCCATAATCTCACTGGCTCCAGACGGTTGGGAGCAGAACTTTTGTGAGGTATTCATATAAAAAAATAAAATGAAATATAATTTTTGACCTGTTAATTTGGAAACATCATATTATATACGCAGTTTGTAAATTTTTAAAATGCACCATATTATATATAAATACATATTATCAATAGGTATACCTGCTGACAAACTACAAAAGTAGTTAAGCAAGTTTTGAAATAATAACAGTTCTGTGTGATGATAAAATAATTTATTGTAAATGATAGCCTGATTCTCGTGTATTCTGATATATTTATTTATTTATTTGTAACAAACAGTAAAAAAAAAAAACTATTTAAAAGGTAAGTACTACTAAGTCAGTTACAATATCCGTTTCCATTCAATTTTGCATGGAAGGTATTTTTGGTGTTTATTATTTATTCAGTGTTTCAAGCAAACTGTTTTCTTACTCTCTCTTTCAAACACCATGACTTTAGACTTACTTACATTTATCATTAGCTCATTCTTCATATGTACTTCGTTCATCCTAGATACGTGTGCAATATAGTTGTGAATGATGAATACTTGGATCAGGTCCGTGAGTTTGTGTATTTGGGAAGTATGTTTACGAGAGATGGAAAAACTGAAAGAAGGGTGAATGCAGGAAACTCCACTAACGGAGGACTTAACGCGATTGGCGCAAACAAAAAGTTGTCAAAAGAAGCGAAACTAGTCCACAATGGAGTGCTGATATCAACCCTGATGTATGGCAGTGAGGCATGGAACTGGCGGAGGAAGGATGAAAGTAGACTGAATGCTGTAGAAATGAGATCTCTGAGACGAATGTGTGGTAAAACCATGTATGATCGTTTGAAAAATGTTGAGATTCGTAAAGAATACAAGGCTGATGTAAACGCAGTGAGCAAGATTAAGAAAGGGACGATTAGATGGTTTGGGCATGTAGAGCGAATGGACGAAGAGAGGAGTGTAAGGAAGACATGGCACGATCAAGTGAATCAAATGATTGTGTCAAGAACCGTCAACAGAAGAGAATTTATGAGACGATGTATGAAAGTGAATGAAGAAGTGTATGCCATGATCGAGTTGTTTGGCGGTCCGTCCTCTCTGCCTATCCCTTCAGAGAAACGGCGTGATGATTAGTTAGTTAGTTAGTTAGTCAGTGTTTCAAGCAATATTTTATTCCGTGTGGTCGTCTCTTACTAGGGCGTTGCTGAGAGTAACTAGATTTGTGAATCCTATCCTCGATTACAAAGCCGGGTGTGTTATTTCAGTTATTTTTTTAATTTTTATTGCATAATATTATTTCCATAAAATGGGAATTGTACCCGCCAAGCAACTGAAAAATAGCTTGTCAGCGGGAGTTTTAGTTCAACAATATTATATAATACAACAATATAAAAAAAATAATAAAAATAATTAGATAATAGAAATAAATTAATGTTATAAAAATATCATAATATCACCAAGTATCGCACAAGTTGAGAAATACAAAAACAGTAGAACAGTTTTGTTACAGTGGGAATAGACTCTTAATATAATAGTTGCACTTATAATAAATAATATAAAGATATTCGCAGATATCACGGAGGTATGCAATCGAGTTTGCCGTTTCAAACTAAATTAAATTGGGATATAGAACGTATTACATTTCCAAAAAGTTGAATCAGTTTTTTACTGATCTTATACACCAGTGGCGCTGCGCACACTAAACTTACACTGTGAGAGGGTAAAAAATAAAATATACAAGCACATATAATCCAGCCCCCCAGATCCTGCGGGGAGATTTGACCCCCACCCCCCCGGAATGTATTTTTGTACCGGAGTCCGGCATTTATTTCTTTGGCCGGGGGTGGAGGGATTTTGCCCCTGGGGAGGGATTTCGGAGTGGTAAAAGCGAGCAAAAAGGGGAGTTTGACGGGTGGGGGTGGGTGAGGGGGCAAGACATACGCGTCTGCCTATTTTCCACGCAATTTCACCCGTTGGCCAGTTATGGGACGCGCAATAAAGTGAGATCTCCATTGTACTCAGTGGTAGGCAGTGGCGTAACGGTTTTTCAGAAGGGCGCACGAATGGGTTTTATTGTAAATGTGTGGCCATATTCTATGTATATTTGCGAACGTGTGGACTGTGCCACAGTGGGCCTGCTGAAATACTTTTATAGCGCTCATATTATTACGCCGCCCACATTTTTCATCAGTAAAATAAAGTAAAGATTTTTTTAAAAATTAATTTATCAACCTTTTCTTACTCAAATCTCTCGAAATACATAGGTGCCATAGAAATGTTAAATAGTTTGAGCCATAGGTTCCCAAAGTGGTCCTTACGACCCCGGGGGTCCATAGGGATTTGCAGGGGGTCCACGGATCAGAGTTGATTTAGTCTGCACGCACGAGTAAGTAAGTTTAGTAAGTTTGGCTCGATAAGCAAAAAAAAGAACGGTAAAGGGGTACAGGGGAAAAAAGTTTGGGAACCAATGGTTAAAGCCATCATTTTTGTAGGGTTTTGCAATATTTTGCGCTTGTCTCAAACCCAATTAATACTTTTTTTAAGTCGAGTCCCACTGCCCAGATTAAAAGGGTTGTTGCGTTCTAAATTCAATTCGTTTTTGTAATTCGAAGGCCTCGGAACGTCGTTCCAAAGAAAATTGTTCTCACTAATATTTCATACGTTTCAAATAATGCTTAGATTGGTTATTTAACACCACAGAAGATTGAAATCTCCCAGAGCCAGCATGATTATGAAATGGATTGTTTTTTAATGTGTCTTGTAAAAAGTTAAACAAATATAACTAAGTCATACTTATGTGTTATATTTTAAATTAAATAAATAAAAAAATTAAAATAAAATAAAATACGGATGATTTAAATACTGATTATTTAAGTACCTTCATACTTTAGCAATTTTTTAAAAATTGTTATTCATGTTTCTGTGTCTTCCTAAGTTGAAACATTTTATATTTTCCTTTTTTTCATTCAATATACAGTTTTATCTAAAAACATTAATTTATTATTAATATACATTAGAAATTTAAAATTTTATTATTCATACACTTATTCTTCCTTAGTTGAAACCTTTTTTTTTTTATTTTCCTTTGTTATATTTTCATATTTGTTTTCACCGTACACTTTTTTTTAAATATTAAAGAGTACCCACTCCTTTCCCAACCACAAACAACACCTTACATTAGGAAAGAATATATATATATATATATATTGCACAAATCTGCTTTTCATATAGAATATAATGTGAACTCCCCTATAAAAAATATAAAAAATATAACAAAATAATAATAACATTTGACGCAATACTGTTAATGTCGCGAAGAAATCAATTTTAGGTAGGTAGGTACCCACTTTGAAAATAAATATCAAATATGAATCGATAGCTTAACTGTTTTTTTCTTATAATTAGGGAGTTCTTCCTGTTTTATCTTTTATTCGTTGTTGGCGTATAAAAATACATGAATCTTACTGTCGACTCTTACATTATACCTACACCATATGTGCCGTAATACGTTTCCGAGGCACCCAATAACTATAAAATATATAATCCTGAATGCGCCACATACCTGCTACCTGCTATGTACTAGCTACGAGTGTAAGTGGCTGGTTTATTATACTCGCTTGCTGTAATTATATGAATGAACCTCTTGCATAATGCATCGTAAACACTTCAAAGTAATGCGTGTCCATTTTGTGCGGTAAAAATGCGTCAACTGCCTCCAAACATTAACATAAACTCGTAATTGATGTTAATGACGTATTTTCGTAATAAAATTCATACTAACCACTGTACCCGCTACAAAACGATGAAAGAACATTTAGAAACTGGTTATTTGGTGTTTGGAAAATGCGTCGGATTCCCACTCAGGCGTCGTGGGTTCAATTCTTTGATGGTCCTCCATCACGATACAGGCAACAACTTCTGTTTATAATGATGGTAGTAGGGGTTTTTCAAATATTGTAAGGTCATTCGTAACCTGGGTTTGTTTGTCTTTCTTTATAAGATTTTTAATTTTTTTTATTGGTGTTTATTTGTATGAGATATGTTTTAAGAATTTTAACAAATAGTATTGCCTGGCTCACTAGCAACTCTCATAAACTTCCTACGTTTGCATTTAGAATTACGATTATTTGAATTCCATTAAAGCCATAGCTAAATACGCTCATTCACTGAAAAAAAATAGTCTGATATATTTTTATTAATAAAGGCGATCCACTTGCTAAAGTTCCAATGAAATCACGTGCTCCTTATGCAGGTCGCCACCTGACAAGACAAGACTGAAATTCCCGCTTAACATCGGCCGCATGTTTATATTTACACAAAAAAAAATATCACCAAAATGCGTGTTTTACCTTATTTTTTAAAGCTCAGGCATATATATTAAAATTTGATTTGCCTAATGAACAATACGACAGTATCGGAAAAAGGCTTCGTAAGTAGGAGATTTTGTCTTTTACATATTTTTACTTTTTATTATTTTAGTAAAAAGTCGAAAAACATCGATTTTTTGGATTTTTTGAAGAAATGCTGATAAGGACATAGAAAACAAAGCAAATCTAAAATTTCACTTTAATCGGACTGATGATGCCCCAGAAAACGGCTATCAAGTTCCGACCAAAACAAGGAAATTCCTCCATAGGATTAACAATTATTAACATTTTTTTTTAAGAAATGCTGAAGGACATAGAAAACAAAGCAAATCTAAAATTTCACTTCAATTGGACTGATGATGCCTCAGAAAACGAACCTAAATAAAAAATCGAAGAACACCCAAAAACGTGACTAACCTTTCCAGTTGTCAAAAACAAACCACTGATCCAAAATGGCTGATAATGCTAACATATGATAAACATATGTGTACCAACATAACAAAAAAAAAATCGATAGTGGAATTCACCTTTTCTTTTGAACACACCTCATATATATATTTTGAAAAAATAAAAGTTTGGAAAGAAATAAAGTTTTCAAATAAATGATAGAGATAGTAATGTCATCACAAGGCATTACTTTCGCTGAAAAATCAATGATGACACCCAAATGACAAGGAAGAATTCACAACCTCATAAATTTATTCGAAAAAAAAAATATTATCCCGAGCAAGGCCGGGTACACATCAGCTAATAGATTCATAAGAATTCTCAGAGTTCGACGATAATGTAGACAATCCAACAGTTAGCAAATATTGGTAAATAAACCTCATTGTAAGGCTGCCTCCTACATATAAAACATTTCAACAATCCAAAACACATAGTTACTCTTTCTCACAGCTAAATGTACCAGAACCTTAAAGCCCGTGTTGATGGTGGTTAATTAAATACCAAATTACCCTAATTATTGTGCTTCTATATAAATAAGTCGGTAGTTAGAAATATCCTGACGTAATTATGTGTACAGTGTACACAAGGCTCTAATTTATGCATTCTGTTTTGATTTCTTATCACTTACCGACCAATTTGAGCTAGGTAAAGTGAAGAAAAAATTTATCGCGTGTAATTATGTATAATAAGTTGAATTATGGTAAAATTAGGTATGACTCATAACAATGGGCAGCCTGCTCGGTATTAAATAAAATTACCTACGTAATATTTGCTACTTTAGAGCAATTAAGACGCACGTGCAAGGTTCATTACTCATATGATAGTATGTATCATAGATGGCGCTAATTCAAACAGTTTAAAATTTTTACTACTTAATGCTTTTAAGTTAGCCTCTCAGAAGCTGGGCGTATTGTACAGAGCACGCAGATTCTTCAATAGTGCAGAACTGCTGACCATGTAGAAATCGCAAGTGCGCCCAACTGTAGAATTCGCCAGCCACCTCTGGTCGGGAGCATTAAATATCTGAAAAAAAAACACCTTTGACTCTGTGCAGAAACGAGCGGTCCGTTTGATAGATTCGCTTGTATTCACAAACGGACTGCAATATTTGGAGCACAGACGTCAGGTGGGAATGCTGTTTTTTTCTAACGGTTTTTTAATGGAAGGTGTTCCGAGGACCTAGCGTCAGATCTCTCCAGCACCGGTGCATAGTCGGGAAACACGCCAAACGCGCGACCATCATTTGCATACGGTTGACTATAACATGGGTTTCTCCAATATTGAGATGAATTGTTTGTTGGCGGGTGTACGTACGAAATATGAAATGGAAGAAATTATTGTAGAGATAGAGATGAAGATGAGGATGGTGGAAAACTACCTGGTTATTCTGATCTGGTAACCAAACACGGCTTTTCAGGCAACGTTTAAATTCTGAATAGTAGTATTTCACCAGGGCGATACTGAAATCATCTTACACCCTTTCTGCAAGCCACCGAGTAGAAAATTGTTTAGCAACCTTCAAATTCTAGACAGATAAAAAATTGTGTAAATTTCCTGACAACACGGTTCATTCAAGGATTTTTGCTGCTTCAGGCAGTTTTAAATTTATTTATTTTTATATGAATAGAGCACAAAGGCACCCTATTATCAGGAGCAAGTGGAACTTTAGCATCCTCGATATTTGGAGTACCTAGTGGCGTGCAGTTCATAAAGGCTGAAAAGCTGTAACTACCCTGAAAAACCGAATCAATTAATGAAATGAAATGGGTTCAAATCCCGATGAGCGCCTCCCATTTTTTTATTGAATTGTTTAATTTCACAATTTGTGACCAGATCTGAATAGCCAAGTACTTCTCCACCTTCCTTCTTTCATTTTACCCATCTCCTTCCCCTTCTCAATACCTACAGCCTCACAACATACCCCAATTGAGGATGTCATAGTCTCACAGGCTCCAGACGGTTGGGAGCATTGTGACTCTTGTGTGGTATCACATAGAAAAAAACGGTAAATTTCTGATCAAAATGCATTTTTCCATGAATCTGGTAAAGAACTTGTACGCCCAGTTGGCCACAACAATCAGCGGAAAATGATAGTAAAAGATACAGTTTCAAATATTCGGTGAAAAACTATACACAGCCTGCCTTTGGTCATAAAGAAATGGACGCCACTTGGGATACCCACACTGTGAGAGAGTGAAATGATATCAGAAAGAGGAAGGTTGGGTAGATAGTTGATTAATATTGCCAGAAGCGTGTGAATGAAGAAGATGAATACGTACATTTTAATCAATCATTAATGTAAGAATACCACCATTACTGCCATGGCTACATGAATGGAGTTTCCTTTGATGGCCCTAAATATCCATCATGAACTTGTTAAATTTTTTTTTCTCTCTTAGTGAATGAACTTATTTTTCATATTTTACCGACTAATCTTTTTCTATGCGTTTCTTTTGTTTTTTTCTTCCTCTTATTTTACGTACCTATTTTTATTTATTTGTTTGTATTATTATCACTCATGGAAAGTATTGCATTGCACTACCCCTGATTACCTTCTGGATTAAAGAACTGTTATTATTATTATCTTCTTAAAATAAGTCTGATTGCACGCAGAACAATTTTTCATTCGATATTTTTTCGGTGTAATTAATGATATTGCAATTACCGACCTAGATTTTTTAAGGTCAATAAAATATATACGAGGTATACATATTTTGTGTGTTCCTCGGATTTTTCAGGACACTAATTTTTAAAATAATTATTTTATGTGTTCCTCGGATTTTTCAGGAAACTAATTTTTAAAATAATTATTTTATGTGTTCCTCGGATTTTTCAGGAAACTAATTTTTAAAATAATTATTTTATGTGTTCCTCGGATTTTTCAGGAAACTAATTTTTAAAATAATTGTTTTATGTGTTCCTCGGATTTTTCAGGAAACTAATTTTTAAAATAATTATTTTATGTGTTCCTCGGATTTTTCAGGAAACTAATTTTTAAAATAATTATTTTATTCTGTCTTTTTTTTTAAATTGTATTTTATTCAAGTCTTACAAAACTGAGTAGATTCAGTTTGATTGTATCAAATCCGTCATTTTTACATATTTATTAGATAATAATGTATGTAAAATATTATCAGTAGGATTTATTTCTGAATACTTAACAATTAGTATTGTGTATAAAATATGCACTTGGTCATAAATATGTATTAGTTTTAAATATTTACTAGCTTTATATATGTGTTGGGTTTGTATTCTAGTAATACATACAGTCTAAATTGTGAGCCACTAGCTGTAAGCAATAGATGTAAGTCACTAATTTTAAGTCTCAGTAGTTAGTCCCTAGCTATAAGTCTTAATTGTAAGTCAGTGGTTATAAATATTACTTATAAGCCATTTTAGTAATAAATTTTAGCTCTAAGGTATTAGTTATACGTCAAGTGATATCGATATATATATATATATATAAAAAGCAATGTAAGTTTATTTGTTTGTTTGCCTATTGTTTGTTTATTTTATCGAAAATCACTGGACCGGTTTCACTGAAAATAGCACAGTTTATTTTTATTAGTCCCTGGAAGGTTTAGGGAGTAGTTTGAATGAAATCCAATATGTAAAACTGTTGCTATAACGTTTTAAAATTAGTATGAGAAACATTGAACCCTCCATGTTTTATTTAGGTTAGCTCGTAGATATAACACTCTGATTAGCTACAGATTGCATATTCAAAAGAAAAAAGTTTTTTTGGGTAGAATATTTTAAAAATGTAAAACACGAGTAGGTACCTACTTAAGAACATTATGATTTAGATATATTTTGAAAAACTAAACGTTTGGAATGAAATAAAATATTCAAATGAATGTTTTTTTTTATTTGGAGATAGTTAATTTCGCTGACAAAATCAATTATTGTACCCGAGCAAGGCCGGGTACACAACAGCTAGTGTTATATAAATTAATCGTAAAGTGCCCCTGATATGATTTTCCCACGAAAATGGCGCGACAGAAGTAATCAAATTATTATTATTATTTACTTGACACGTATTATAAATACTTTTTTTAATATTAATTAATGCATATACTTATACGGTATTTATTTTCACGTTCCACGGAGGTAGAACGACCTGACTTTTGTTTTTGTTTTCGAAAGAGATGATTTTTTTTTAATCTTCAGGTAATGCATTAAACATTTCAGGAATTTTATGTATCTTTGTTCTACCTTCGCGTACATTTTGTACAGAGAAGCACAAGTATATATCATAATTAATGATATATACTTGTGCTTCTCTATGCCTAGTAGAGTGGTTGTGTTTCACGATTTATAATTTGATTAAAGTACACAATTTTTTCTCTAACGTTGTGTTGTATTTGTCCTGATATCAAAGGCATCGCCTTATATATATTAGGATTGAAAAACTCGCCTAGAGTACACGGAGCACAGAGTGCGTAGGAACAAAATTTTCCCACAGCATGTTCAATGCGAGTTTAAACATAAAATCATAGGTAGAAATTCTCTATGTTACACAATGGCCTGTGGTACATAGCCAGCATAGGCTGTAGCCAGTGTATCCAGTAGGTAGTGTGTACAACGTACAGCGTGGTTATATACAGTATACACTGTGCCTATATAAAAAGCCAGGCGTGTACATGTGTGGGTAAGCGGTGCGTGTGTGTGTGTATAAAGCAGGACGTGTATAAAATGGCGCCTGAGCCATCGCCTACTCTTCTTAATGTTGGGTACAGTCGGTGGAATTGGGAGCAGTTTATACTATTATTACTTATTAATACATAAGTATTGCATAATATTCACAAATTCTACACCAATATGACACAAGGGCGTACTTTACGTGAAGCAACGCGTTTTTTGAAAGATGATTTTTACTTAATGTTAAAGTACACCAACAAAAGTATTGGCATTTTAATGATGTGCACGCACTGTAAATTATAAGCAATATTATTGACGTTATTTATATTTTGATAAGAAGCAATCACTTTGCAATAAATTACGGATATTGTATTTTTACGCCAACCGGTTTCGCATAGATCAAGCTTCGCCAGGGAAAATAGCATATAATATAAGATAATATCTTCGAAAGATCGGTAATCACTTTGTGGAGTCATTATTAATAAATAAATTAAAAATTACTTTTTCGCATTCTTTACCACCACATACAGAATACAATAGAGTAGTCTGTGTCTCCTGATGAGGAAAGCTTCGCTTTCGAAACATGTTGGTATGTATATATTAATAAAGCGGTGATTACAAAGTAATTTTTAATTCATTTATAATATAAAAACTTATTATATTTACTGTGACGAAGATTGATGTAAGCGAAACCGGTTGGCGTAAAAGTAAAAAAAATCCCTGGTTTGTGAGAATGTGTTTATTTTATTTAATATTATTTATATTATTGTCCCCTTATACTTAAAAATCATTAAGTGCCATTAATCAGTAATGGGTCGGCATATATATATATATATATAGGTAGCAGTGGCGTGCATGGCCCTATGACCAAATGTAGGCTGTATGTAGTTCGGGTGTGAATGTGCATAGAATATTTGAAAATAACCACTTTATTATCATATTCCACTAGTTTCTGAGGTCAATTAAATAAACGAGCGCAGAACTTACATGGAGAAAATACATTTAGGTGAGAAATTTGTTTTTTTTTTTTTCTTTCTGTGGCTCGTTTTTCTTAGATTAGGCACAGCTTTTCAGCCTTTGGTAGATACATACTATAATTTTTGTTCGAATTTCAATGACCGAAAACAATATTATATTAAAAGAAAAAGAAATTAAAGACAGTGTTTTCTCATATATTAATATTATGTATAATGTTGAGAGGGTGCCCCGCTGAAATTTAAAAAAAAGTGCCACTTATCTACTTAAAGTTCATTATTATATTCGCATACGTATTCCAAATGTATTTATTTATTTAATGGCGTGAGACACTGATTGGCTGCTCTTCCATAGAAATTTAGTTAAATGAATCGTCTAATAAAGTCCCTGTACTGTACCACCCATCATAAAATAAGATATTCCTTATGCGAAAACGAGCAAGGACAAAAATATATGTGTTTTTCAACATTTTACTCTGCGTGCAAAATCTTACATAAATTTCACTAATTAATATTGTTAATATCTAGTGACCTGCCTGCATAAAATTAATAATCTGTATATTTTAAGCGACATCACTTTCAATGGCCAAATTTTGGTCGAATGCAGTTTGTTAGCCATCAGTTGTAATAATAGATTGTCTATAGTTAGTGAGAAGATAGAAAACTGGAAAAAATATATTTCTAGATATATTAGGTCTTTTTTATTTTCAAAAACATTGGAATTTAGGAATTATGTAATTGAACAATAAAGTAACAAATAAATCAACAATTTTCTTACAATATTCTATATATATTCAAATTCTAACTAAGAAATATTATTGTAAAATCACTATTTATTTTATTTTTTTATTTATTCTTAAATTTAATTATGAAAACAAAAACATTAGCCACACATCTCACTAGGACAATCCTGTGTTGAGATGAGCGGCAACACAATTTAATAATAAACAGTAAATTTCTATAAGCAAACAATAATACATGAATAAAAATGAGTAAATATTAATAAGTAGATAATAGTAAATAAATAATAAAGATCAGATAATAATAATAAAATAATAATAGTAAGTTAATAATGATCAGTAAATAGTAATAAGCATGTAATAATAAACATTAGATTTTAAGTAAATATTGATAACTAAATACTAATGAGTACATAATAATAAAAATAGGTAAATACTAATAAGTAAAATATATATCAGGTGATTTTTCATTAAAAAAGTGCGATACAAATTATCTTAATATTATTATTGTCTCATACAAAAACCAAAAATAACAAAAATAGACCAATCCTTGTGAAAGCAAAATTATTAATACAATAATATAAAAGTAAGTTTCCCACCAATTTCTTTTCTCAAAACACCCCCGAAGTATAACCGAAAACGTTTATCGTCAGTCATTTGGTCCGTGGCCTCGGTCCGCTCCATCCGGGGTCGTTTGTCAGTGACAGTTCTCCCGTCGGGGGGAGTTGGGGTAGGGAGGGTCGGGCTGGGGATGTTGGGGGTTATAGGGAGGCGTCGCGGGTGATACTAGCGCCGCCAGTAACACCGGCGGAGCGAGAAAACTTCTTCACTTGGCAGGGCTGAAGAAATTTTTTTTTTATTTTAAATTATTGATCTTAAATACATAAATTTAACCATTGAACCTAGTATTAACACATATGAAATTTTATATCCTAATTAAGCTTAGGCTAAGCGAAACCGGTTGCTCGTAAAAAATAATGTAAATTCTGTGGTTTTAAACAAAGTTATCGTTTTATTTCATTTAATATATCAAACCGCAAAGTGATTGCTTCCTATGAAAATATAATAAAACATGTACCTTCCTCTTCTCCTTCTCCTTCTCCTCCCCCTACCCAATACCTTCAGCCTCAAAACCTCGTATAGCCTTAAAAACTACGCAATTCACGTTCGTATGTTGCGTTTATTATTGCGTAAATCTCTTGCAAATATATTACGTTAGTTCAGTTTGATAATTGTATACCTTTCCCTATTTATGTAGTTGGGTCACGTTCTTTCGAGAGATCTCTTATAAAAGTTACACTAAGTCTATCGGTAATAGTGTTTTGTGATGGAGTTAAATTAAACTGTAAAAACAACTGTTTTATCTCTTTCTGAACATTTTTCACACCTTAAATGCGTTTGTGTTTCTGCCTGAAGAGAAATTATTGTAGGAATTAATCATCTAAAACACGTATAATAATGTAAATTGAAATATTACCATACTAGATTTTGAAGCAATTTAGAATGTTGTAAATTCAGTAAAAAAATATACGTACAAGAAGAATAGCAATTATCAATAATCAACTATTTACTTGCATGTTATTTTTTTAAGTTAATCTCTGGAATCATATGTAATCCACCTATGTTGAAAGAGGTAAACTTATACGTTCTTAACAAGTATACTCGTGGGAGATCCCATGCACTCTTTTATGCTCCGATAGCGAGAACTTTTGTTTACCAGAATACGCCGAGCGACTCGACTGCTCATCGATGCTGCATTCACCGTTGACATTTTAAATATCACTTTCAGACAGCTGTGCGACTATCTGTTGACCCAAGTCAAAAAATGGTTATAAAACTGGCCCTATGACTTTTTATACTTTTCCTGTAACCACTTCACTTCTTTATTGTTTGATACAGATTATCATCTTCAGTGTTGTTTAACTCATTAATATACTAATGTTTACTTACTTGTAAAATTAAAGAGTTTAGAAATGCGTCGGGTTCCCACCAGGCGTCGTGAGTTCAATTCCTTCATCATTAAACAAGCAACATTCTTCGCTTATAATGATGGCGGTATGAGTTCTTCAAATACTATCAGGTGTCAGGTGTTACCTGGCTATGTTTGACTTTCTTTTTAAGAAAAGAAAAAAGGAAATATTATAAATAATCCTTTTAACACCGATAAAACAATTTTGACGTAGCTCAATGGTAGAGCATCTGACCGGCAATCAGAAGGGTGCAGGTTCGAGTCCTGTCGGCGACATTTATCTTTTCTCGGAAGGTTTTTCAATTTGGATGAGTGTTTCAGGCTAATAATTATTGTTTATAAAAATAATTGTTACCCTTTGCGCTATGCACAAAAATCTTGTCCTAAGTTTTTAAGAACTTTAGTTAATCAATTAATTTTAACACCAACCTAAAATTCACATCCATTATTGAGAAACAGCCACCTCCCTCTTTCTTTGTCCGATCCTTGGGCGGCTTATTCTTCTTCCTGTGGGGCGGCGGGCGGCGAGCGATGGGCGGGGGCGGGGGCGGATAAAGGACCCATGGGCGGCCGCGGGGCCAGCGGGCGGAAGGGGAAGGGGAAGGAATGCCACTGACATTCCTATCTTTCTCTGCGAGATCTCTTCCTTTGTACATCCTTCGGATACTCTCCGGCACAGGGTTGTTATGACAGTTTTTTTTGAATATCTACCAAATATTTATATATTTTATTTGCTTACTTTCAAAGGAATTTCCTTTAAAATTAAAATATTTCGATTATTTCAATTGCTATTTTTTCAGTTCGCTATGACAAACCACAACATGTTTACGTTTATAGCGGGAGCTACTAAGCTTTAAAAAAAACCAATTAACCTCATAATTCTCTACAATTCATTGGGTCGAAGCATCCTGGAATACGAATCAATTGTTTGGTCTCCATATTACACAACGCATATAAATAGAATTGAATTCATTCTGAAGAAATACTTACGTATCTTGCCACATCGATCGAGGGTTCACCATCTACTAAAAGGCATAAGCAGAGACTGAACCATTTCAAATTTGAGAGCCTTCACAAAAGATGAAAATTAATTGATTTGACTATGTTTTACAAAATTGTAATAATCTGGTTGATAGTAACTGAGTGAGTTAAATCACGCTATACGTTAGACCGAGATGTACAAGAAATTTAGATTTGTTCTGGACAATACACCTGAATAATACGGAATATCATAATTTTATACCAAAAACGTCAAGATTGAACAATGAAATAAGTAAACATCACAACATTGACATTTTCTCAAATTCTATAAATCCGTTTAAAATCTCAATACAAAAAAGCCATATCTGAGGCCTTTTTATGTTTTCATAAATAAAATTATATTTAAAGCAAGTAAAATCTTTGAATCTCTTTTTTTGATAGTTAAATAAAGATTGTTATTTGTAACTAAATAATCCAAAAACTTTATTGCGTGCACCACACATGTTGCAAACATATTAATTAGAGATATTTACATGCCGATTGTATCTATATGACATATTATGTTTGATGCTTTTATGTAAATGTTTTGTTTGTGTTTCTAATGAATAAAAAAAATCGAAAAATCAAAATCAATTATAACGTTAATAGGATATTCTTTGAAGAACGTAGATATAACGTAAGCGTGTGTGAACCTTACATGATACCTACATGCATATCGTGAGCATTTAACGAACAGTGGCCAAGTCCTTTGCATAGTACATTGTTGCATTTTTTACGTGTGTGAAACGAAATACACGTTAATTAAAAAAATATATATCCTAACTTGCAATACTATGAGCCATGCAAACAACCTTAATCTCAACCTGCTAATACACAGGGACTTTGACTTGGCCACTCTTCGTTGCATGCTCATGATATATGGACTTCATATTGCTACCAAATAATACAATTTGTCAGCTATAGCAAAGACCCAGGTATCTACTTTGAAATTGACAAAATGTTGCTAATTGCTATGAATATTTTGAACCTTCGAATGTTTCAGGTCAGGTTAACCCTCAATTTAATCAAAAAGTACGAATATGAAAAATTAAAGATTTAAAAAAATCATAACTTTCACGTCACCGTGTCTCTTCTTGAGACTCACACATAAGAGCATCCATAACGGGTGTCCTTTCTGGACCTCAAGCCCAAGGATTCCCATACAGGGTGGAGGCAGCAAGCACCCACCTTCGTCCTACGCTATCTACAGCATATACTTTATACATCCTACTCTTCCAGCTGTGATATCTGCGTAGGTATGTATGTGGGTACAGGTATAAACAATCTAGCTGCCAGATATATACTACATAGATATGGGAAATGTGAAAGATTCCTTCAGAACATAAAGTGGATGTTGTTTTACTAACACCTGAGACACAGCGGCCTTGGGTCAGTTGACCTATGTCAGTTAGGTCATCCTTAATATAACGTAAGTTAATGACGCGAATGGTAGGAATTGAGGTGAGGGGATGAGAATAATGGTAATAATAATAATAATAATTTAATAGTGCAGTTTTTATTTAAATCACACCAAGGGTGCTGTAAAAATATTTCTTCGTATTCTGCATCTAATTATGTACAAACAGATACAGAAAAACGTACTTGGCAGGTCGCTTCAGATGAACAGAGTTTTATTAGAAAATTTAAGCTGAGAGAAGATATGATTTTTACAGTTGCTATTTTATCATACTTTCCTATTTATGTTACATTTATTAGAAGATGGGTGGCACAAGTATTTAATTGAAAAAATTTTAGGACTAGAGAATATTTATAAAATGACCTTAAAAAACTTAAGAAGTTTTCAATATACATTAACTTCCTTTTTTTACACATTTATTATTTAAAGTGTTGCGGGTTGTAAACGCATTTGCTCACTGGTGCGTGATTTTTTTTTACTCATTAGGTAAGTACTAACCGGCTAGCCTAGGTAAGCAATTTACGTGTTCATTTATACCATTTATCTATATGATTGTCTGGAAAGATGAATTTTAGGTCTAGCTCTGAATTCTGTCGAGTCTGATCATTCAATTTGATGATTTGAAATTAAGCAAACCTTATTAATTAGGTGCCATTCTGCAATGTTTCCAATCCTATTGCTGGTTATTCACCAGGAAAACTGAAACCATTATTAACTTGTTATAGAGAATGACTCTATAACAGTAACGATGTATCTTTTGGTTTGAAAATATAGTCCATATCATTGACCCATCACGCTTTCATAACCAGCAGCGTGAAAACTAACATAACGTTATGATTTTGAAGGTGGTCAGTGCGGTCGACTTGTTAAAATATGTTGTAATTTTGAAATTTCATCTCTCTTGATGGCTTAACTTTGAGCTACCTTTAAATAGCAATCGGAAAGTTTAATTAAGCTTCGTTCACACGGAGCGATTTACCTGCTGCTACATTGCCGCGGCGAGTGATCGCTACTTGCTGTCCGTTAGTAGACAGCTACTGAAACTGCGGAGATAGTGGCGAATGAAATGTACAGATACACGAAACAAACCAAAATCATTCAACAACTAGCGACTAGAGAAATTACTTACTTTAAAATTTTCCGAGTTTCCATTGGTGAACTTTTTATGGTCACATGTTCCTCCCCATTCTTCCATCTTCTTTATACAGCACAGGGGACGGTTGGGTAATGGCGAATTGCGGGTAACTCCGAACCATCGAGTTATAGAAGGTTCTGATGTCTGATACCTCGACGCCCGTACCAACCGGGCCATGCGAAATTGGCTTCAATAGTTAGCACCGAGCTGCATTTCGCAGAGGGAAATTTTGCACGTAGTTGAAGGTAAAAACCCTTACATTTATTCATTCAAAGTGAAGTAAGATTTGTAACGTTATTAAATGGTGTATTACTGTTTTTATTATAGTACAGTGATGAGTTAAAAAAACGTAATTATGATTTACCTATATTTTCATACAGTGTGAAACGAAATCAACGTGTGTTGTGTTGACTTATTATTGTTGTGGTTGTGTTTTTGGAGAAAATGTTGATGTTCGCCATTACTCTGCGTGCTTCGGGTATTTCCGAACGGTAAGCGTATAGTTTTTCAAATGAAACAATCAAATTTTATTTTAACCACTTTTATTTTTCACGCTAATCCCTTTCGGAACCGCTCCATCATCAGGGTAAAATATATACTTTTTTTTTTTTTTTACATGAATACCGCACAAGAGTCTCAACTGCTCCCAACCGTCTGGAGCCAGTGAGACTATGGCATCCCCAATTGGGAAATGTTGTGAGGCTGAAGGTATAGGGGATGGGAAGGAGAAGGGGAAGAGGAAGGTGGGGAAATGCCTGGCTATTCAGATCTGGTCACCAAACACGGCTAAAAGCCATTTCAAGCAACGTTTCAATTCTGAATGGTGGTCTTTCACCAGGGCGATACTGAGAGTATCTTCCACTCTGGAACGTGCGCAAATATATTATACATTATTTTTCAATTAATTAATTGTGAAACAGCACAAATTAATTAAATAAAATTTTGTTGCGCACGCCGGGATTTGAACCCGCGACCTTCCGATTCGTAGTCGAGAGCCTTACCCCTCGACCATGGAGGCCGTCGAATACTAAACAATAATACAAAATTTTGGTAGAACACACATAATAGGTGTCACAGTGGAGGTGGGGGCGTAACTAGGGATTAGTAAAGAGTGGGAGAAGAGATAGAGATTAATGGCGGGGTGAAAGGAAACAAATTTAAAATGCAGCTGTAAGGTATGTTTTTTTGATTGTTAATAATAGACTCAATAATTTGGAACGGTTGTTCCGAAACCGGTCAGTCTGAAAAATAAAAGATGTTAAAACAAAGTTTGAGTGTTTCATTTGATTATAATGGATAACCACAAAGTGATAGCTTCGTACAATAGTACCGTTTTTCATTCACTTTTATAAATCATTAAAATTTTTCTATTAAAATGAGTTGTTTTATTTCAAAGGGAAGTATCAAAATTTTATTTATATTTAAAAAAAAAATTATACTTATCCTTCAGTTTGTTTTCATTCGCCATTACCCCATTTTCCCCTACATTCAAGCATACCCAATTGTATACGACGGTACCCAACTACCCGCCCGCACAATCGGACATATCCGAGCCGTTTTCCCATCTGAAATTATTCCCGGAAAAATAAAGAAATAAAACGGAAACGACGGCCGGCAAGGGAAGCGGGATATGTTCAGAGGGATTACATTTCGCAGATAGACACGGCAAAGAGTTGAGATGAACAAAACTTCATTAAACTGGTCAATCTGTATATCGTAAATCGTGACCATACAACGAAAAATGGCCAATTCAAAGTCCTTGTTATTCGGCAGATTGACATTGAGGATTTTTTGTATGGATTTGCATTGACTCATGGTTTCGCAAGTTAGGATATTTTTTAAATAAACTATATATTATAAAAAAAAGTTCTGACATGAGAAGCTGTGAACTTGTGTCCATGCAAAGGACTTCAGTCCAAGTCTGTCAACAGACTGGGATCTTGACTTGGCCACTTTTCGTTGTATACACACCATATTATCTATTACGAACCGGGGCGATTTTTATGAAAGCTTCGCATTTTTCGTGCTTGGGGTAATGGGAGGAAGAAAAATCTTATTTTTATTGTAATTTTCTAGGCTGTATGTGTTACCTTTTCAGAGAGGACTTTCAATTAACCATTAAAAGTGTTAATAGTAAATTAAACATAATTAATAATAACATATTTTAAAAATATAGCTATCTGCTGAATTTATTTTCATATTAATATTAATAGTAAAAAAAAAATCTTTTTTAATTTCTAAAATAATTTTGTTATTCAACCTTTTATACTATTTTTTTCATTAACATTTTTGATTAATTGTTAATCAATTTTTGGTTATGTTTATAATTTGTCTAATCTTGACATTATTATTTTTTAGTATTATCTATATTCCTGATGAGGAAAGCATCGCTTACAAAACATTTTGACATGTATATATTAATAAAGTGGTGATTACAAAGTAATTTTTAATTCATTTGCTAATAATAACACTTATTATGTTGACATCAGATCACACACATTTAGAGACGTAATAGAGAAGACATTATTCAAACAAAAGGTTTAAAAATCATCATCATTAAGAAAATAATAAAAAATAACTTTAATATACTGTTTATCCTGATGAGGAAAGCTTTGTTTTCGAAGCATGTTGATATTTATATATTTAAGAAGTTCTCTAAGTAAAGTTATTCATATTAATTTACTAGCTGATGTGTACCCGGCCTTGCTCGGGATTTTTATTTTTAATAAAGTTACGAAGTTGTGAATTCTTGTTTGTGATTAGGGTGCCATAAATGATTTAACAGCGAAAGTCACTATAAATCTACGAATCTCCAAATAAAGAAACATTCCTTTGAATATTTCATTTCATTCCAAACCTAAATCATAAAGTTCTTAAGTAGGTTTTGAAAATATTCTACCCAAAAAAACCTTATTTTGAATATACAATCTGTGGCTAACTGCAGTGTCATATCTATGGGCTAACCAAAATAAAACATGGCGGGTTCAATGTTTTTCATGCTAATTTTAAAACGTTATAGCAATAGTTTTACATATTGGATTTCATACAAAATACTTACTAAACATTCCCGGCACTAATGAAAACAAACTGTGCGATTTTCAGCGAAACCGGTCACCTAATTTTCGAGAAAATCGAGGACAAACAAATAAACAAACAGACTTAAATTGATTTTTATATATATAGATTAATAATATAAATATATTTTTTTAATTCTTCTCGTATCGCTACAGAAGACGCGACATCTACTGTGGTCTTGAAGATTGTAAGTATGTTTATTTGATGCTTACTAGTATTATTTTTAGATATTTTAGTTGACGGGGCAATCAACAAGAAATATTTCAATTTATCGGAATAACTGACTGACGCTTACTAACCTCCTTGTAATATTATTTAATAATGAATCATAATAATAACAAATCTCAAATGACATACTATCTAGATTGCACATAAATTCCGGTAGAATCTTGCATTCACACAAAAAAGATAGCAGCCTAAAATACGGAAATTAAATGGATATGATATTAGTAATTCTTAATTTGAGGTAAACGGGATAATAATGTTTCATTAGCTCAGTGGTTGGAATGATAATCCCGGTGGGATAGAGGTCCCCGGTTCGATTCTACAGATACGACAGACACTTTTTCATTTTTTTCGTCTTTTTCTGCATCGTATTTAAATTGAGATTTGTTAATATTATCTTCGGCGATTAATTAGTGAATTTTTTTTTCGGGAATTGACTTTTTTTTTAAATAGCTGCAAAAGTACATTTTCATTATGTATATAATAAAAACGAATTGTTACAAAACGCATAAAATGTTATAAAAAAATAAAATAAAATGTGTAGAGGTGGGGGTTTTTAGTTTTTCCGGCTCTGGTCGTCAGATGGCACTATTCTAGATTTTTCTGCATGAAGAAATAATCATTTGTCGCCAAACTCCCAAACCCCTATTTCCTAAGTCAAAAAGGCAGTACCTACCTACCTACATACCGACGATACTATCCACTATTCTTACATCTATCAAGTTGCTTCAACTATCGACATCCACACAAAAAGATACACACAATATATTATTCTTCAAACAAGTCGTATTACCACATCCAACCCTTTTGACGATTGCCAATATTTTCACAGAAAAAAAATTGTTTAGATAACCGAAACATCACCAAATAAATTTGATAGTAAATTGGAACATTGTCGAAAGGCTAAATTATTAGTAAAAGCGATTTTTTGATGTCTAAGTTTCAATTAAAACTATTTTATTACGAGTCGTCGCTTAAATATCCGCATTTGTGTGTTGTATTTGTGACGTAAGGGAGTGAATACTTATGCTTTTGGCGGGAAAGCGATTTTTCACCCCTCTTTTCCACCTTCTTTTTTCCCTTCCTCTTTTTCTCGTTCATTCTTCCTTATTTCTCTCTCGCCGACAGCGGCATGTGACAGTTTCCTGGGGAGAAAAATCACGTGTGGTGACTGGAAACCCTATTGGTACATTCTCGTATGTCCAGTTAAATTGAAAGAAAAGTAACTCCACATCAGCTGATATATATTTTATATTTTTACATTATATAATCTTTAGACCGGCAATATAAATAGGTGCGTACTTGCCCGCATAAATAATCTCTGTAAAATAATTAAATAAAACTGACTGATGTGCACCCGGCCTTGCTCGGGATTATAATTTTTTTTTGGAATAAGGTTATGAATTCGTGAATTCATGCTTGTCGTTTGGGGCCTTGATTGATTTGACAGCGAAAGTGATGCCTTGTGACGACTATTACTGTCTGTAAGCAAAGAAACATTCTTTTGAAAAAAAAAAAAAATTCTAAAATTTTATTTTTTCAAAACATATCTAAATATAAAGTTTTTACGTAGGTACCTACTTGTGTTTTCCATTTTGAAAATATTCTACCCAAACTAGCCTTCTTCTTTTGAATATGTAATCTGTGCCTAACCAGAGTGGTATATCTACGGGCTAACTTCAATACAACATGGCGGGTTCAATGTTTTTCATAATAATTTTAAAACGTTACAGCAACATTTATACATGGTGAATTTCATTCAAACAACCTTTTAAACCTTCAAGGCACTAATAAAAACAAGCTATTTTCAGCGAAACCGGTAAAGTAATTTTTGAGAAAATCGAAGACACACAGACAAACATTCATTTTTTTGCATAGATATTTTGAAAAAAAATTGAATGTTTCATTCCAATCTACATATTTACTTAAGTAGTATACGCAGCAGTGCACTTACAAATATTTATTAATTAAGTGATGTTAAGATTTAAATACGTTATTTTAATGAATATTAAATACATTTGGCGTAGGTTCTATTAAGAAATATAGTTATTTTGTATGCATTAGGAGACGAGATTTGATCATGAATGAACAATAAGTAAAACACAATATTAAAACAAACCGAAGTCTGGACTTTTATTTTCATTCTGAAATTTCAATCAACACAAATGTGCCGAAAGATGAAATTTTAAATATCTATTAACTGTAACAAATTGCGACAAATATAAGACGCCATGTTGTTTCTTCCACAAGAATCAATGATTCAAAGTATCGCGATAACATTGATTAATAAATAAATATTGGTTTATTGTTTATAGAGCACTAACAAAATGTTAATATTAAAATGTGAAGTCGGTCTTAAGCAACATCATTATTACATCTATTTTTTTTCCCAAAACAAAAACAAAAACTCTTTTTGCCGCGTAAGACTCGGTTAAATCACATTATTACTTGGTTTGTTTACTTGTAATTCAGTAGTTATATGAATGTACCGTATGTAGTGATGGTGAATGTTGAGGAAATATGAACTAGTAACCCCTAGCGCCTCGGTGCGGGCGGCAGGTCATTTAGCCGCCCTACGACGCCTGGCTGCGTCCGCCGCGCTGCGAGCGACAGTCTCCCGCCCCCGCCCCCGCCCAGGCGTGGCCTTATGCGCGGCTAACGCGATCGCCAACACTACACAATACGTGAAGCTGACCGTTATGATTTGCCTGTATGTGTGCTGAGACGGATTGACTAATGAAAATCCCCGCTTGACCAATTATTTGTTTTTTTTTTCTAAGAAATATTGAATTGATCAGTATTAGTAGATACCCCTTTCTAAAAGTCTTTAAAAAATACATTCATGCGACGACACAGACTTCCCCGTGCTCGGCACATGACTTAAAGGCATTGTTAAATAGTCGCATAGTCAAAAAATATTTTAATGTTTTTATGAGTACCAACTGTTTCCAACCGCCTATGGCATCCCAAATAGGGATACATTATGAGGTTGAATTTAGTGGGGATGGGAAGAATATGGGGAAGAGGAAGGTGGTAAAAATGTCGGTTCTTCAGAGCTGGTCACCAAATACGTCTAAAGCCATACCGCGATACTGGATGATGGTCTTTCAACATCGCGATACTTCTTCTATTCTTATGGTGCAGGAGAGTTGGTGGAGGTCATAGTGGGATGCTGAGGTTATTCAGCCAATCGACGGCATCGAGAGTCGCTTGGTTCAGTACAGATGTGCCATAGGGAAACTGATGAAAGGAACATTCTTCCATGATGTATTCTGTTATTCGAATATGTCCACATTCACAAAGTTCGGAATCCTTTAAGCCTCATTTATGCACCATATAGGAACAACGGCTGTGACTGCACCGGATGCAGTTTAATGAGATCCACGGCTTCCGAGGGAGAGAGAACCCTGGGGATACTGAAATCTATAACTGGTATGTTGGCGAAGATGATAATATTAGGAAAACAGGTGTAGGAGGGAGACAACAGGAGACGAGCAAGAGTGGAGGCACATTCTAGAGGCAACTAGAACTCTCCAAGCGTTGTGTAGCCAATGGTCACGACGGTGATCCTTATTGGTTTCAAAACAGACGAAAATAATACACAATACATTTCTAACAATAACGAAAAACACCTTTGAAAAAATGTTACAAATATGTACATATTTCATTGGTTAAAAATTACAACCCTGAAGGTTTTGGGGTATATTTCTAAAATCGTGGTTAAATCGTCGCTTAGTCATAGAGATGCTTTCATCTCTGGAGTTTTCTCCTTCAAGATTTACCCCACCACCCTTCCCCCATCTTTTAGTATTGTGATCATCCCCCGCAACCCCCTTTGCGGCACGCCACTGCCCCATATAGACCAGGGGCGGATTTACCGGGACTCAATAAGAATGCGTGGAGTAGAAGGACCCGCGTTGAAAGGGATCCAAAATATTTATAAAAAAAATTAACACGAATTTTTCAATATTCCGCATTTTTAAGACTGTGTTAATTCAAGAGAAATATATGGTAACTTTATGACTACAAAACTAATTTAATAATTGTCCTGATCATAATATATAGGTACGTATCATCAAGTTAATAAAAAGAAGTTGTATATCTTGGGTATTTACTATGTAACAATTTCCAGACATTTTGTTTTTGAACAGTTTTAATTTAGAATGTACTTTTGTTACTTGATTTGAATTAATTTCACGACATTCAGTATAGCGTTCTTAAAACTAACTTTAATTTTAAAAGTATAGGAGTAATTTAATATTGTTAGATGGAGGTACTGGGGCTGGTGATTTGGATGTGGGAGAAACAAAAATAAGGAAACATAGTTAGCTAAAGTGACTTGTACGGTGCTATTATTTTGCTACTGTGTAAAAACGACATGTTTTACCAAAGCAAAGGTTTGAGTTCAAAATTTACAGACCTTGGTTTCATGTACCTGCACCTACAAATGCGGTTTTATGTGCCATTTTTACAGTCCAGTAATTTGTGACATGGAACCTGAATCGTTAAATCTTCCCGTGGCATTTACGTACGACTTCAAAATTCCCCAAATAGTATTCAATGCAAAGGGAATTTGAGAAGAATTGTTAAAATTTGATAATTTTAATCATAACGTCGGGAGAAATTAGGAATTTGGATGAAGCAATACATATTTAAAGCGGAATATTTAAAGGTGTATTTAAACCATGTTATTTTAATTTCCATTTACCTATTGACCAGTGGCGTGCAGGGAAGGAAGAGTATAGATATGATGTTGCAACCTAACAGAGTTTAACGGTCAAGATATGTTTTCTCCTAGATTTTGGAATTTTTTTATTTATTTATTGCATTATAATGTTCCTCTAGTAATATTTTAACATAATTACAAAAACTTTGTTAATTTTTTTTTATCAAACTTACAACATACTTGACCTAATTCATAATTATTATATAAAACCATGTACAACGTGACCTTAGAGCGGGGTACCCCAGTAAGGTCACATTTTTCCAACTTTTTTGTTAAGCATTGTGGAATAAATAAATAAAGTATATAAAGGCTGAAAAGTTGTGTCTACCCCAAGAAAAATTAACCATAAAAAGAAATAATAAAAAAAATAAAAAAGGCGACAAATTTCTGATATAAATGTTCGTATGTTCTCTGCGTGAATTCGGGCTAGGGAACTCGTACGCTCATTTATTCGGTTGGCCACAACAATCACCAAACGTGATAACACTATGGCCATATTTAATCTATAATTCATACTCCAACTTGAAAAACTACACAAAGCCTATCTTTGGTCATAGAACAATGCATTTCTGTTGACCAATGCCTCCAAGTGATGGCCGATAAGGGGTTGTAACCTTCATTATCTTGTTGTCACTTTTTAGAAGACCTAGAATCTCATTTTAAAAATGCTTAAATTAAAAAAAAAAAAAGTGTTTTTCGTCGATTTCCATCCAAATATTTAAAAATTTAAAACCATGCATCGAGATATTACGTGATTAGAGATCATCTTGTGTACCTCTCTTCCGCTAGCATGAAGGTTGCATCATGTACCGACACATTTTTTTTACAAAACCGAATCCTTCCGAACAAATGACCCATCACTTCAAATCTGCTCCTAACATTTTAATTAATCAACCGAACTCGTCCCATCCTTACTTAACCCAACCTAAACCAAAACCTCAAAAAAATCTTCTATGCGTCAAATCTTCGATGGTATAAAATGATTTAGATTAACCCTGGTGGAAGGAAAATGACGCGATGTAGTAAAGTCTGGTAATTATGAAGACCAGACCAAATTTTTTTTTCGGTAGGCCCCTATTTATTGTTTATAGATAGTACATGCATCGTTTAAATATAATTTTTTTTAACATATTTTATTTAACTTACCTTCAACATCCCATGTATTAATACAAATATACTAATATAATGCCACTCACTAATACCAGGTCTACCCATGCCTTGCCTATGTGGGATTTTTTTTTGTTTTATATACAATACACGTAGGTTTATGTACATGTGTTCAGATGTACATATGAGTTAATATTAAAAAATATATATATTAATAAATAAAATAAAAAATATTCCCATACAACCCTCCTCTTAACAATTTAGAAGATAGATGTCATTCATATCAGTAGTAAGAAGATGAAAATAGTGTTTTCATGCACTTACTTTTATTTTGATATTAATTTATATTTTCACTTCTACATTTACTCTTGTTTTAATTGTTTTATTTTAGTTTATGATTCTATTGTTCACAATATCGAAATTAAATAACAAAATAAGATCTATCTCATTTTAATGACTACGTACTTTTTCTTTTATAAAAATCTTCCCATTAAGATTCATTTTCCAAAAATTTTCTTGTGTATTATAATTATATATGTATTACGTATGTTTTTTTTATGTATTTACGTTTATGTCATATATCGACTGCTATAATACGGGCATGTGCATTGTTTGGCAGTCAAAAATCGTGTAAAACCTTTTTGAACATGGTAATGTAATTATTTTTTAAATAGTGTGTCTTACATCCGTGCGCTGAAGCAGAAAATAAAATTCTAGAAGGGAGAGCTCTTGCACCCCGATATATGAACAGCCATACGTGTTTGGAATTTCAAAATCAAAACAAATATTTTTAGTTCTCAATGTCGTTACCGTTATGAACTATGGCGTTTTTAAATAATCCTTTAATTTTACTAGTCAGTAGATATTTCGTTTATTTGGACGGTGAGTTTTTGTGAATCTCATCAAAATTAGATGGATATGTCTGAACATTTGTGAATAATTTCTTTACCAGCAGGTGCTATGGACCTTTTAAATACCCCATCAACACTTAAAACATAAAACAGTAACCAGTTTGGATATTTTTTAAAATTTTATTAAAAGCTTTTCAAATACATGATTATACGTTATTTTCTATTAGATGATGTGTACCCGGCCTTGCTCGGGATTTTTCACTTGTCATTAGGGTGCCATAATTGATTTGACAGTGAAAGTAACTATCTCCCAATAAAGAAATATTCATTTGAATATTTTATTTAATTTCAAACGTTTATTTTTTCTACCTACCCAGTAGGTACCTACTGGTGTTTTCCATTTTGAAAATATTCTGCCCAAAAAAATCTTCTTCTTTTGAATATGCAATCTATGACTAACCAGAGTGTTATGTATATGGGCTTACCTAAATAAAACATGGCGGGTTCAATGTTTTTCATACTAATTTTAAAAAGTTATAACAACAGTTTTACATATTGGATTTCATTCTCGCCACTCTCTAAATCTTCCCGGCACTAATAAGAACAAACCGTGCTATTTTCAGCGAAACCGGTCCAGTTATTTTCGAGAAAATCGAGGACAAACAAACTAACAAACTTACATTGATTTTTGCATATATAGATAATCTACTATTTAAAAAATATAAATCAACATGTTTCGAAACCAATGGTTCTCTCATCATGATACGAAGTGAACAAAAAAAAATAATGACATGAGCATAGACAAATTATAAACATAAATAAATTATTAATAAAAAGTAATGAGTTAAGGTAAATAATTGAATATTAATGTAAAAAATTATTACATAAAAAAAATAAATTATTATTTGTGTTTTTATTAGAGAACAAAAATTTAAACAAAATCACGGAACAACCGAGGCATCAAAATAAAAATAAATCATTCTGAATATAGATAAAAAAGCTTTTAATAATATTTAATTGACTATTAACATATTATCTAATTTCTTAAATTTCAAACTTATCTAATTGTAAACCAGTTGTAAAAATTTATTTATGTCAAAACAATGATTTGTTTCCAAATGATGTTTGGCAAATACAGAATAATTATCATTACTCAACCACCTTAGGTGCTCCTCTAGTGATGAATTTTCTAGGATTTTCTTTTCTAATAGTTTTTCACCCCAAATGAATGTTTTAACAACTGTTAGGAAGGGGATGATATTAGAAGTCTTATAGGTGGGTAATAATAATAATAATAATAATCGGATGATTTGTATAGCGAAATTTTTGTGAGAAATCACCTCAAGGGCGCTGTACAAATATTACTTCCTATTCTTTATCTAAATATGTACAAACAGATACAGAAAAACATACTTACCTGGCAGGTCGCTTCAGATGAACACAGTTTTATTAGAAAATTTAAGTATAAAGATGATATTTTCACAGTTGCTATTTTATCCTTCTTTTCTACTTTTCTATTGATGTTACATTTATTAGAAGATTGGTGGCACAAGAAGAGTTGGTATTTATTTGAAATACTTTTAATTTTTAGGACTGGAAAATATTTATAAAATGACTTTAAAAAACGTATGAAGTTTTTAATGGATATTAACATTTTTTATTTATTTTTTACACTTTTAGTTATTTACAGTGTTGCGGGCTGTGGAAGCATTTGCGCACCGATGCGTGAATTTCTTAAACTTTTTCCACAAGTGACTTTAGGTGAGCACTAACCGTCTAGCCTAGCTATGCAATTTACGTGTGCATTTCTTCAATTTATGGATATGATTGTCTAAAAAGATGAGTTTTAAGTTTAGTTTTGAGTTCTGTGAGTCTTTGATAATTCTTAAGTCATGCTGCAGTTCATTCCAGGCTTCAGGTCCCGATACTCCGAAAGAACGATCACCGAAATTGTAATTACAAGCGCACTACATAGCAAAAAATAATTAAACATATAAAAATAGAAGTAGTCAATTTATTTGGTATTTTTATTATTCAAAAAGTTTTCGAAATAAGTGTATTGATAACGACTCTCATACATTTTTTTTTTGTATAAATTAAAAAAAAATAATTTGTGACATCTTTAACATGCGGGTATCACGAGCGGGAAGTAAATCTAACAAAACAAGCACCCAAAACGCGCGTAATAATAACCCGTCAAACCTTAAAATTGACGAACATGCGAAGTGACACCCACCGAACACGTATACTATGGGTCGGATCAGTCAAATAATTCGATGTCGCCGTATCAGATTTCCCTCAGCCGACCACGTCAAACGTTAATCGTATCTCCGCTTGTTAATTCGTACCGGGACATGGCTTCCTGAGTGACGGTTGCACTGACGTCAATTCGAATCCAACAAGGCGGTGTTTCTTTCACGATGTTTTGTTATTTCATAGCACGATGTTAATTAATTGCTTTACAACTGATCATTTATAATACATCTAACTATTTTTAAACAATTACGATAATTTTTAAGCGTCGATGCAGTCTAATATTTAACAGTACCTACGAAATTAAGGCGCTGTGATCGTTTAAAAGATTTTAAATGGCAATACCGAGATGGCTCATAGGAGAATAAATGTAAGTTTAAAAAAGCGAAATGCTCCAAGTGTATTTTTTTCTCTAATCAAACACTGTTCAGAAACTTTTATGAGATGATTCTACATATTGTAAGACATTTTTTGTTTAATTTTATTCATTTTTTAACGCTTAGCAAAGGTGTCTAATTTATGCATCTAAATATCGATTCATTAGATGTTAAATCAAAACAAAACAAAATCTAATTCAAATACGTAAATTATAAATAAAATAACGTAAAAAAATCAAGATGCATGTAATTCGATTAGTTTGAAATCTAAAGGTTTGTTTGAAAAAAACTGTCAAACTCGAATGTGATGAAATTTGAATGTGAATAACAAACTTCAAAGCCAAAGTGAGTAGCTTGGTGTTGCCATAGTAATGAAATTTTTATTTCCATTTGAATAAATTTCTAGAATTTGTCAAGCGTAGGTACATACGTATTTTTTTAAGTGTAAACTAACTATTAATCACGCCGTTTCCCCACGAGGGTAGGTAGAGAGGATGGATCGCCACAAAACTCTCTATTTGAAAACACTGTTTGCTTCATTCACATTCATAGCTCGTCTCACACATACCTATTTTTTGTTTTTCTGCATTTTGACATGATCCGACCATAGTTCTTGATTTATTTGATCGTACCATATCTTTCCCGGGTGTCACCGACTTCTTTTACCATTACAGAGTCAATGTTTACGAATCAAATTGCTTAATTTAATAATTTATATAAAGTCGACTAAACATCATCGTACAAATCCAAACCATTGAGTGGCGTGTCCAAAACTGTAGGAAGCACCACAGAATTAGTTTTGAGGCCTGTTTAACATGTGTAGATCTTCAGCAGCGCCATTGAGATAAGACACAAAAGACGCAAGACGACAGATGAAGAAAGGGGAGGGGAAGAGGAAGGCTAGCAAGGCGACTAAGAGAAGAGGGGAAGCGAAAGAAACGAGAGAAAAAAGCGGACGGGAAGACCAGAGACCAACAGAGAGACCGCTACGGTAGTTCGTTCCCAGTTCCCATGTGATGTTATCTCGCTTAGGCGCCGGGTTGATACTGAATGGATGTGGGATGTGGCGATATCCTTGTGAAACTGACTTATATAGTATGCACTTATCTTACAGATAAGTATATATGCAAGTGTTTTTAATTAGGTGAGATTTAAATTAGAATAGGTACCTACCTATCGCAAGTATTTTAGTTATTAATTATTGTTACAGCTTTTTCGGCATCCAAAGCCATTTTCAAACTGTGGTTAGGCCACATTAAGATGGCTTACTTATACGATTTTATATATTCCCAGCAATTATAATTGTCATGTTGTTGATGCTTTATGATTTATTACCGATAAAATCGATTTGCTTTGAGAATAATTGTGATGTTTAAATATTTTCTATTCCGTGAGGTACTTACAATTGAAAGCTGTTTTCACCAAATAATGTGTTTTCTAAATTGTTTTATAATCATGTGAATGCTATTTAAGCCAAATAATTTAATGTGTTTGGAAACTATTTTAATGAATTATATTGTTTACGTTAATGATTAATTGATTTACAAAAAAAATATTAAAAGAATTAAATGGAGATCTACGAATTAAACACATTAACAATTAACAATTTTGATACCTACAACCAAACCCATCGTTCCGAGTATACTATCATTTTATTATTATTTTATTATCACGTAATTGACGAGGAGGAAATTTATAAGGAAATAATAGCGAATGGCATTACCTTGAATGTAGGTTCCGTTGAACAAAACCGAGATTATTAGCGGTCGCTTAGTTTGGTTGGTGAAAGTGACCGTAAATGCTGCTCAATTAAGATTCCGGAGAAGCTATGTATGGTAAAACGATCTCTGATAGATTTATGCATCAAGGAACCTATATGGAATTCAATTGATGATATTGATTCGTTATTAATAAATTTAAGAGATGGACACTTTGGTTTGATTTTTAAATGTAAAGCGGATAGACGAGAAAAGGTCTGAAAAGGACAAGGAAAGTATTATCATACGGAAGTATAGAATGAAGGAGATGGGGAGGTCACGAGAAGATATGCCTGATCATTTCTGATCAAGTCGATAATCGTGCCAGAACAGAGATGTGGGCGATCTATCACATCTGAACACCACTACGAAGAAACGGCGTTAGGTTTAGCTTTTATTTTAACTTCAAAACCTTAAATACCACCTAATTATTGACCACCTGCAACGAAATGCTAACAACTTGTTTACCATTCAATTGAAAATACAAAAAGGATAAAGGAAGAATAAAAACATAATCTGTATATTCTCTCCCCTCAAGCATATTACATTGAACAGTTAGTTATTTACCTCAAGTGCCGTGGAATTAAATTACTTTTACTTATTGTCCTTGTAAAAAAAGCTTCTTTGTCGCTTACCGACTGTGTCCGCAGACGTCAAGACACCGAAACAAGCAAGCAAGACACAACGCAAAAAGCCAAAACACCCAATGAAATAAAAAAGTGAACCCTTAGCGGCTCTCGGCCTAGAGAGACATTTTACAAATTCTTGTAAAAGCGTCATGAAATCTGAGATTCAATTTAACATCTTAGCTTTAAATTGCCATAAAAAAATAACGAAAATAAAAATACTACCATAACTTAAATACATTTGTACATAGTTTTCTTTATTTAAATTTATAATTTATATTGGCTTAATACCTCTAAACATTTTTCAATTCACCAGGTAAGTCAGTTCGCTCCCTGAGATAGTCAGAAAATGAATAGACGTTCATTATAATCTATGAAATAGAAAGAAAAACATGGAATTCGATAGTAAAATGTATTAAATGATAACATAATTACATTTTCGATTTCTTAGCAATTTATAACTTAGATTATCAAAGGAATTTTGGAAGTCGTAATATTTCACACAAAATTTTTGATGCCAGTATTAAGGCTGTTGAAATATACTTTGTTACTCGGGGATGTAATTTTCTTGACATCTTTTACCCTTTAAAGATCCGTTTTACTTATTTTCGTCTGTGAGCCAACTACCTTTGACCAGATTTTCAGCCACCTTTTGTTTTATATTTCGTTTGTTCTTTTGTTTCTTGTTATTGTTTTTGTTTGAAGGGTTTTAGGCGCACGCCCTTCTACGGCATGGAATGTGGGTAGGTACTGGGCACTATTAGCCTATTCTAAATATCTGGTGGCGCCTGCCTGTTTAAAGCCGCTAATTATATAGCTATTACGATCGCCTATCGCCTATATATATTTATCTATTATCTTCATGCTTTGAATTATCTTGTTCCTGTTGGTTATTATCATCTGTTATCTTTTATCCTAATATTTTGATCTTAGTAGCTGTGTGGTGGGCAGCATGTTGGTTTTATGAAGGCTTTAAACGATAATTATTTTTTAAATTATACGTCGGATGTTGGTATACAAGCATTTAGTACGAACCTCCTTACCTTCCAGCGTACATTTGAACCTCTTCAATGTTTTGTTTAAATCCATGCCTACAGATTTGTAGATTACGGGTTCAATTCACGATAAAACGTGGACACAAGATATTGATTAAAATTTTATAGAACTTCAAATCATGATTTTTATTCGGTCCGTGAAAATTTCTAGAAAATCATTAATCTGTATACATAGATTATCATGTAAAACTAGCCGATGTGTACCCGGCCTTGAACGTGATTGTTTTATTTTGTAAATTCTTGCTCGTCGTTTGGGTGCCACAATTGATTTGTCACAAGCACAAGTAATGCCTAGTGACGACTATTACTATATCTAAACAAAGAATCGAAGGAACATTAATACGTAAATTTTATTTCATTCCTAATATTTTTTTTTAAATTGATCTAAATAAGAATATGTAATCTGTGGCTAACCAGAGTGGTATATCTATGGGCTAACCTCAACACAACATGGCGGGTTCAAAGTTTTTCACACTAATTTTAAAACGTTATAGCAACAGTTTTACACATTGAATTTCATTCAAACTACTCTATAAACCTTTCCGGCACTAATAAGAACAAACTGGTAGAATAGTTTTCGAGAAAATCAAGAACAAACAGACAAACATTCATTTTTATATATCCCCTATGAATTGGCATATCTGATATTAATTTTGGAAGGAAATATTTTTCTATGCGACGAGAGAAATTAATATAAATTAAAAAATAATTGCTCCCATACGATGTTGGCCTATATCTCAGAATCACAAAAAATAAATACCTTCTATGAATCATCATCTCTCTTATTAATATATTCTTCATAAGTCCATAAGCACCCCGCCTTAACGGTGTTCCTTATTCGTTTTTGAATTCCGATAGTTTTGGTTGTTTTAATCGTGGATAGATGGCGCCAGCATTCCGGAGAAAAGAAGAAGAAGACGAATGAAAAGTATGATAGAGAAGTTAGAAAGGAAATGACGATAATAGTATCGTTCGGACTAGGAGCTCTGAAACAAATGAAGATAAAATGTAAAGCGGGTATGAATGTGCAATAAGGCGGAACTAATGTTGCAAACAGCGGGAGATTGAAGTGGATATAAAGTGACAATATTTAGAGTATCTTTTGCTGAACCAAATCTGCTTAGGATTTGAATGTACCATGGCAGGTTTATGAATGAAGTATTCATCCTGCAAAAAATTAAGTGGAATCGGGTTTGTAGGTACGTAAATAAAAATTAAAAATAAAATTATTAAGTCAATTAAGCGTAAAGCTTAACATTAAATCAGAAAAATGGTTTGAATGAAACTACAAAAATTTTCAAACGGTGAATTTTTGGGGTCGTAAAAATTTCACAGTTTATCTAGAGTTTCAAGGTCAACGCAATTACATATTATTATCTCGCAATACTATTTCCATCATGAGCTAAGCAGCTATGAAATAACTATTTATCTAGCGAAAAGTATTTTTGTTTGTGTTTCAATTTTTCAATAAGAAAAAAGATTTCGAAAGATGCGTGTCAACTTGGACCACGCCGGGTAGCAACATTAGAAAAATATCATACGATAATTTTAAAATTAGGTTATATATATTTTCTTATACATATTTTCCATTTCTAGCACTGCGTTTTACTTAAAACACAGCTCTCGATCGGAAGTATTATGGTGATAAAGTTATTACTTTGTGGACAATTTAAAAATAACGTATTTTGAAAAGCACTTTTTAACTTTGTGATTAAAAAATTAAAATGACGTTGACGAAATTTTCTAACGTTAAGAAGTTTCGGTCTTACGGATTTTTTGTCTGAAATTGTTGTTACTGTTTTGGCGAATTTTTCAAACTAAACCCGTGGAACTTAAAATTTTATAGAGAATTTCACAACATTTGGACACGTAGATATATTTTGTGTCAACTAGAGAAGAACCCACAACTTTATGAAAATTATGACATTCTATGATACCCTTTTTATGAAGTGTAGATTTTTCAGAACGAAAATACGAAAAGTTTCCCCACGCACTAGTAATTAAATTAAAATTGAAACATAAATTGCTGTGACTACATATATGTGAATTTATGTTTTATAAGACATGGCTATACGCGTCAACGAAATATCTCACATTTCACACCATGTGGAAAACACAATATTTATGTTGCTACTATGAATTTACATTGACTGGAAGTAGTAATCTGACAATATATCCACCATTATATAGGTAGTCTATAATAAAGTGGTCAGTGTAAACCAAAACACTAATTGCGAGTTCAATTCCTCGGCTGGCTAAGTCCTGCATTCAAATACAAGCAACATCTTCCGCTTACTGTGATGTGATTAGGAGATTTTCAAATATTGTCAGGTTATTTGTAACCAAGGAATGTTTGTCTTTCTTAAAAAATATATGTATACATATGTTTATCATATGTATAAACAGATCCTCAACAAATAAAACTCCGAATATCCCAATAACACACACCTCACATTGGAAAATACGTTTTTATTACTTTGCAATCAATATCTATAATTTCAAATCCACAACTCTGAAACATTAATAATATTGAAATAATCTGAATTAGGAAAACACATTGATAGATAAAATATTTGAGTGCCTCCGGAGTTCGAACTTGGATCCTCTCACTTTTTAATAATTCGGCTACGGCACCACTTCTCATAACCGAAAAAGTTCTTCTCAAACACATATATTTAGAAATCAATAACAGGCACTTTTTCGTGAGAGCCACGTTAATCAAATATAATACCTATATTTTACCGTACTTTTATGTGTGAAAAGAACAATGGTATAGAGGGAAAACAATGTATACATTGACCATTAAGAGCGATGATTGATTCGGTACATTTACCCCCATAAAAATAATATTTGCCAGGCTATAATTTAAAATTTTAAGTATTGCCCATCTTCAACGCATGGTCAGTCAACCCCGACTGCTTATCCCCCCTACTTCTTTTTCCACCAATCAAAAATAATACTTCGTGGCGAATCTGATTGGGCCGAAAAGTGAACCTAATTAAAACGCAGTTACAGCTCGACTGTAATGTGAAGTAATTAATAAATTACTGGTCAAATTGCCAGTCGGGCTGACTGTAATCTAGAGTGAAGTGTAATTGGTCTGGCGAATAATTGAAAGTGTGATTTGTACAGTTAGTGCTGTTGACAGTTTGTTGGCCATAATCACCTTTTTAGTACTGTTATTATCTGAATGTAGTGCCATTTACTTTACGCGTTTTTATGACCTCGTTTGCCACCCGGCTTTGCCCGAGTATCAACACTTAAAATTATATATTCTTTAATTATTTTATCGAAGTTTAAAAACCTCATTGTAATATTTAATTAAGATAATATTACTATAAACTAAATGAAATATGAAACCGAAAAAACAAAAGAAAATAAAAATATATCAGTCGCATCTGGGAGTCGAACCCAGGATTGGTCTCATTAGCTGAGCGGTTGTCCCGGAAAGACAGAGGTCCCGGGTTGGAATCCCAGAAGCTTATCTTTTTTTTTCTGTTGATTTTTCGGTTTCGTGTTTCATTCATGTTATGTTAATATTATCTTCTTCGATGATTAAATATTACATTGGGTTTTTAAATTTCAATAAAATAATTTAAAATTTAATATTTAGACTTTTAGTAAAAAGTCAATAGATGTCTGATATAAATAAAAAAATCGGATATTTATCCGAGACACTATCTAGTTTGTAATTGTGTTCGTTAAGAACTTTGTAATCATCATAAAGATATCTGCCAAAAATATGGGATTAAAATGGAGGATAATATTGACAAAGTCTTTGAATTTGAGATATGATATTGATGAAGATGACATAAATTGAACTGGTCTCATTAACTGATTAGACAGATGTCCTGGGTTCGAGTCCCAGATGCGACTGATATCTTTTTGATTTTCTGTTGTTTTTTCGGTTTCATGTTTCATTTAGGTTATGTTAATATTATCTCCTTCAATGATTAAAAAAAGTTTGACAAATAAGGAACAAAATTTCAGGCACCTTAACTATTTTTTTTTGCTATTTTGAAATGATGGGAATGCTGTTGCGAGCAGTTCCGTCTTCACCTTAAGGGGGGACCAGGACCGGAAATCTGTCTAGGCACGAGAGGCCCGAGTCGAGGGCCCCAACCACGGGGGGCCCCGGCGAGGGGTCGAAATATTTATTTTTAAACATTAACTCCAAAAATGAGGCCCCGGTGTGTCCCGAGTTCCCTAGAGCAAACGCCATATTTGGGGATGCTGTGAAAATGGTACATATTTCATTTTTATTTGCCTAGGGTTCTAATCCCCGGTTGGGTGCCAAAATCTTATACATTGCGAACGCAGGATAAGGAAAATAAAAATGTAATATTAATTTGATTGATATCGATCGAATTTCTGATTGACATG
Organism: Halesus radiatus; assembly: GCA_022606495.2. Classification (NCBI taxonomy): domain Eukaryota; kingdom Metazoa; phylum Arthropoda; class Insecta; order Trichoptera; family Limnephilidae; genus Halesus; species Halesus radiatus. The sequence goes on from JAHDVE020001357.1 coordinate 260,081, forward strand.
ATCAAAAATTTTAACGAATTTCAATCTGTTTACTAAAAACAATAGTTTCTTCAAAAGATTCGTATTCACTTTGTGGTGTCATTATTAATAAATTAATTAAGAATTACTTTGTATTCACACAGTTTGAAAATGGCCTTAAACGCCGAATCAGTTGTCACAATAATAAAATCTAAAAATACTTGCAGAACATAATAATAACGTTATTAAATTTGATTTACATAAAAAAAAAATTAAATAAATAAATATACTTGACATTATTCTTTTTCAGTATTCTATATATTCCTGATAAGGATAGCATCGGTTTCTAAACAAGTTGATATGTATATATCAATAAAGCGGTGAACACAAAGTAACTTTTAATTCATTTATTAGAAACTATAGGGTTAGTTGCGCTACATGCTTTATTAGCTGTTTACCGCCCAAATTTGCCACCTTTTTTAGATTTTTAATACTTCAAGATGATAAAACGACAGTATTTTGCAATTTGATCTTAAAAGATGTCCATTTCAAAATAATTTACAGGATTTTTGTTTTAAAAAATACTAAATTATTACTCATCTAAATATTGTAAGGTAACCGACTTTACGAATGAAGCAAATCAAAATCATTACGTATCTTCTAGTCCGCATTTCATTCCCTTCACCCTCCTTGGGGATTCCTTAGATCCACAAGCCCCGTGAAAATGGGACTAATATCCTGTATAAATATAAAAATACTTGTCGTAAATACTTTTATTTTAACAAATTAACAATAATTATTTTATTTACACCACTGTTTTTAATTAATATCCAGCAGTTTCGAAAGCGGAGCTTTCCTCATCAGGATACACAGTATAATAACAATAAAAATATATTAATTGTGACGTCACAAAATCTATTGAAGAAACTTTTATTTTATTTTGACCTCTCCAATTGCAAAAGAACATTTTCATAGATAAATCGGTACATAGCAGTGGCGTACATTGCACGAAAAGGTGGGGGTTGTGTATAGTTGGGTATGAATATTATGCATTTAAAAGATGAAAATTATCGTTTTATTATAATCTTCTGCTAATCGTTGTGGCCAACTGAAAAAATAATCGTTCAAATTCCTTACAAAATTAACGGAAAAATACGTATTCATCAGAAATTTGTCGCATTTTGTAAATTGTCCCTTATCTCTTTATGGTTCTTTTTTTTCTTAGGTAGGCACAGACTTTATAGACTTCACATCACTGGTACGTCGACTGTAAAGGTAAGTGTGTCAATTATAATATTTAATAATAAATATTTAATCAAAACGGCTGACGAAATAATGTCAGCTGCCTACATATAAAAACATGACAACTTTTTGATCGAGAAATTCGGAAGACACAATTATTTTTAGCTCCAAATTCCAGATAATTTCACTTTCATTTTTTTTAACATGATCTACATAGTAAGTAGGTACAGAGAAAGATAATAAAAGGAAAGATAAATAAGATCATATCTAGTATTGACATATCAGTTTATTGTTATTTTTTTAATAGGCTTTTTATAAAGATGTCAGAATCTATAGCATTGTACGATCTACACATTCGAGACATTGGATAGAAATAGGCAATAATGTTATTAATCACTCAAGATGAAATGTTTTTTTGACTGCTCAGATTAGGTCTATTTGAAACTTTGATGTAAATACTGCGGAGATAATAAGTGGTTTCGGGCTTGTTGTGAATAATTTTGTATAAATATATTAAGTCAGCAGATTGTAAGTCATTCCTCGTAAGAGTAAGGCGTTTAATCCACATTGGAAGGATAACTAGGATACTTGTACCTAGACTTCACACAGAAGACTTAGCGTACGAGTATATGTTCAACTGGTCGGAATACAAATATAAACAGACGATTATTGCATACATCCTCAACAATCATTAATATATTTATTTTTATAAACAATAATTATTAGCCTGAAACACTCATCCAAATTGAAAAAAACCTTTCCGAGCAAAGATAAATGTCGCCGACAGGACTCGAACCTGCACCTTTCTGATGTCCGGTCAGATGCTCTACCTTAAATAAATAATATTACCTTTACAGGTGAAAATATAATAAAAACAGTAATTGTTGAATGAAACACTAGTATATATTGATTAACTTGGCGGGTTTGCGATAAGCCGACGTAGCTCAACGGTAGAGCATCTGACCGGACATCAGAAGGGTGCAGGTTCGAGTCCTGTCGGCGACATTTATCTTTGCTCGGAATGTTCGCCTCTGTTGTTAATTATTTGGAATGGTACTTACACTATGTTTTTCCTGAATTTGTCCGTGAATCACTAGTGAGGAGTCATATCGAATACAATTCCACAGTTTGGTCTCCGAATTATGAAGTTCATTCAAACTCTATTGAAAGAATCCAACGTAAATTCTTAAGATAAGTACATTTTAGAATGGGTATTTCCGGAGAATGTATAAAATACGATTTTCTGCTTTATTCATTAAATT